>JANCMA020058244.1:0-15970 GCA_024336925.2 Zoanthus solanderi | reverse complement strand
ACAATAAAAGACTATAATAAATGTTTTAGACTATTAGTTCATTTTCAGATTACCTAATTTAATAGTCAAAAATATTTATTTTAACAGTCTTCATACTTTTTTTAAAAACCCTATTATTAGACTTTTTACGTTTTTAGTTTTCTAAAAACTCTGAGATATTGTTGACATATGGAAAGAGAAATGTTTATCAGTAAATAGCTCGGTATCTTAAAAGGATGTACATTTCTGAATACTGTAAAGTCTGTTTTAGTTAGGTCACGGTTTCACTTCAAGTCTTAACCTTAGAAAAACGACAAAGTTTTAGTTTATATTATATTTTGAACAAGTTTATTTAGCGACTAACGCTGGTCAGTGCAACGAAAATTTGCACAAAAATGCTTAGATGTGTTACTTTCCTTGCACAGGCTGCCCAAATAAAAGAATGCAAAACAAAACATTTTTGTGTTTCTGAGCCACATTTTAGCACCTTTCGTTACAAAAAGCAATTTTTAGTTTGATGGAGCAACTAATACGCAATTCTTAAATTTAAGAAATTTGTACGAGCTTTTCGGGAAAGCTCGAGCCACTTGTGGAAACACTCGGCACTGTGGGACTTAAGAAAATCTTTCCAAGATTTGCATTACAACCTATCACAAAAAATATCAGCGTTCGTCTTAGACCATGCACGTATATTCGTTCACCGGATTGGAGTAAGAGAATAGCAGTTTATTAGGTCATAATGTGAGCTTAACTTTCAATTATAAATTTAATCAAAAACGAGGGCTGTTGACTAGCTAAGGCGCAACCTCAAATATATACCCAGGGTTATTTTCCGTCACGGTAATGCACGAACAACTTGACTCATGTTTACATTAAGTGACACGTAATTTAGCCAGCTAAAAGTTAAGATTTTATGGTCGTCGCCGTATATCGTAAAAGGAACTAACGTTTCGTGACTCAATCTTCGTCAATATTGCTCTTATGAACAGCAAGCGCACAGAAGAAAGTTCCTTAGATGGAGAGCAACTACAATCATGGAATTTCAAGCTTGAGTTGTCTAGTTTTATACACCTTTTACCTACTCGTAGAAGCAGCTCGAAAAGAATATTCAACGATCTCTTATAGAATACTTACATGTATAAGTAAAGTATAACCACAAGAACAATTGCCACTAAGATAACGGCGAGCGCAATTCCCACATTTCTGCCAACGTTGGATTTTGGCTCAGTAGGTTTTTCACCAGTAAAAGCCTCGGGCGACTTGCCATCAATTTTGGCAATTGGACGACCAAAAGCGGCAGCAAAGGTGTTTTCACGCTCAGCAATAACCTTCTTGAGCTGTTTTGCCTGAAAAACTTTGTCTTCTGTCTTGTTTTGTGCGTTTTTAGCTTCTAAGACAACAACGAAAACAACCACAAAAGATTGTCCTTTTTGTTTCGTGTCTATAATGTATATCTTTGTTTCGTACTCGCTGGATGGGCTCTTTGCAGATCTTCGCTTCCTTTCAGCTGGCACGGAACTGCGAAGAAATAAAACTTATGCAATTTATTTAATCAAAATTAAGAGGTGTTTTCCTTACTGATTTTTTAATTTTACTCCACATAAAGTGTTTCTTTTTTTCCAAAAAAAAAATCCATTTTGCACTGCATTACTCCAACCTCTAGTTCGCTTCCAAATCAAAAGGGGTATCAAAACTCAGTAATCAATCCAAATCGCAGTGTCATGGTTATGTAGGAGTTCTTGTTATTTGTATCATTAGTAACAAGAAGAACATAAAACAAGATTTTTTTAAAAGACAATACAATACAGTACAGTACAATACAATACTTTATTCGCTTTGTTTCTACATGTTTCATTAATGATAAGGAAATAAATCAAAATATAGCTGTTGCTTAATGAAGTAAAAATGGTTTATTATTATTTATTATATTTCCCCTTTGAATGCCTAGCCTCTGAATTAACCGTCAGGTTTTCGTGTCAGTGACTAGTCACTCTGAGTAACATTTTTTTTGTAGCACACTTTGCAACTGATACACTTACACACGTTGAAAGTATGATGTGAGTAGCAGCTACGTTTGTTTATACGTTAAAATTGTTTCGAGTTGATCTTTAAAGATACGTAAGTTTTTAATTGTCAAAAAATGCGAAGCAACAAGATGATACGAAATTTGCCAAAAAAATAAATTTAAAACAACATTACACAAAGTATTAATTTTTATACTTGTAAAGGAAGGAAGTTATGTTGATGTTGAAACATTGATAAATAAATTGAAAAAATAAAATATAATAAAACATAAAGAAGGAAAAGATTATCACTATTATTTGTTATTTTAAGATGCTACTGTAAGTGGCATGTTATATGAACCTATTTTGTCTTCTTTCTGCAATCTCTATACGATCACTTAATTTTATTCTGCTCATGTAAATTTTAATATTTATTTGAAAACTGTATTTCATTTGTAATCTAAAATTTATCTGTATGTATATTAACTGGCTGTAATTATTACTTTTTTTGTCCGCTTCAAATAGCTTTTGCTATCTACGGACAACTAACAAATTTTCTAAGACTGATTTGCAAGATTGATTTGAAATTTAATGTTGTTGTTGTTGTTTGTTGTTGATACTTTGTTGGCCGTTATATCAAGTTCCTAACTCTAGCTAGCCTCGAAGTTAGAGTTCCTCAGCTTGGTTTTCGAACTGAAACAACTTAGATCATCCACAAAGCTATGATTGGCACAACGCAGCTCGCTGTTAACAAAGCTATTTACAAATAATTTAATTCGAGCTCGTTTATTGCATTTTAAACAAAGATCATCATCTAGACCAAAACAACTACGTGATACGGTTGCCCCTAAACAGTCAACGAATATTAGTTGAAACCAACACAGGAGTTGAAAAACAAGACACTGGAAAAAAGTTAAAAGAATCTGATTTACTTGCAATGTCAATCTTTTGTTGAAAAAGAAAATCGGATAAGCTTCTTGACTGCAGCCTCGTTCCAGGGGTCTTTCTCTTCCTGGGAGTGAGAGGCACTGGGAACGAGGATGTCCAATGGCTGTCCAAAATTTATACATAACTGGGCAGTTTGAGATAACGAAGTTTTCATTTTAAACATTATTAAAGATAAAAACAACTTCCCTCAAAATAAATGAATAAATGGATAAACAGATTGAAGGAAAAAAAAAAAAAAAACAGGCAGATTTAAGCAGGCAACATATGAATCGTTTTCAGTTTATCGGGAAGTTTTGTCAGCGATAACTTTTCGCGGCGATGCAAAGGCAGCGACCCACGCAGAGCTTACATTCTGATCTATCTTTTGTGCAAAACAGCCATGAAAAGAATTCTAATTTGTTTTAAAAATACTGTTATACTGTTATTGTATTTTAGTTTATATTCATTGGAGGAAATATATATCGTAATGGAATAACCTACTTTTCTCAAACTCATTTATGATTCATTAAGTTATTTAAAAACAAAAGGAATCATAACCGTTACATGGCTTGAAAACGTGATCTTAATTAGTATATATTTTTACGATTTTATTTCTTCGTTTACACCTTAGTTTTAGTTTCGATTGAAAAGATATATCAAACACTCGAGACAGTGTTTCATCACATTTTCAAACACCTCGAAGCTCGTCAAAAATACTCCGCTGCACGTCGTATTTTCAACTCTCTTCTCAATGTTTGGAAATATGATAAAACACTGTCTCTCGTGTTTGATATATAACTTCCACAATTTTACAGAATAATCTACTACTATCACCAGCTTCTCCTGTGGCTGCAATCATTAATGAAAAATATTTTTTGTGATTAGATGAACCAATTTATGCTTCCGAAATTTGTTTGACTCCTTCACCACCGAGCTGAGGCCGAAATGTCGGCTGACGGTTTTGGATCAAACATACACAATCTTTGTCTACGACAAAAATTCTTGCCTGATATCGTCGGTAACAAAATGCACAAAATCCGAGTCTGTGGCTGTCCGTGATAAAACAAGTTGGGCTCCTGGACAAAAGTTCTGCTCCTGTGTATCGGGCTGAAGGACGAATCTATCGAAGACAAGTCAATGCCCAGCAAGGCTTAAAGCCGCCAGAATGGTTTATTTTGTTAACTACTGAAAATAGACCAATAAGAAAGAAAGATATGCAATATATATAGTCCGTTAGGTTGCTGATGGTAAAGACAAGTAGACGGTAAAAATTTCCGTATATATATAAACTAAACCCTTACCCAGACCCTAACTTCTATAATAATATACGCGATGAAACTGCATGTATAAATAAGTACACTCCAGTACGGAAGTTATCCCGTAGACAGCAAGGTAAAACGTACCTAGAGTCGCAACTTTCTGTATTCTCGCAAACGCCACTCAAGACTTCTAGCATGGACAAAATGAATTGCGTTTCATTAAACTAGAAAAAACAAAAGCAAACAATTAAAAGCAGAAAAACAAAGACAGAACTAAACATTTTGTCTTAAAGTTAGAGAATTCAATAATTATAGATATACACGTTTTTCGGCTCCTTTAAATTGTGTACATATACAACCACGACGATCATTCATAATATCATTGTTTACTTCGTAGCATAAACTCTAAATAATCATCACCCCGACAATTATTCCTGACGTCATTCTCCTCGCACAAACTCAGTCTCAATAATCACTGTACATGCACTTTGAAGTGGCAGTGAAAATTATCTGCTCTTCAAGTTGCGGCTCTATAGCTCAGTTAATTGTAGCGCTGCTCCGATATCGCAGAAGTCACGGGTTCCAGTCCCGTTGAAGCCTAAAAGTATAAATTGTGTTGAACGTTCATGACGTCGTTCAGTGAACCGCGGTACGAACTCAATATCAGTGATATAACAACTCGCTCTATATTACTGCTTGTATATACTGACAAGTTATCACAAGGCAGCAGTAAAAAAATCACTGAGATAGCATACAGATTGCTTTTAACGACATGTTTCTTCCACTGTCACGTCATCATAAATGCTTTTATATCATTTGAATAAAAAAAAATGTTTGGATCAAGAATTGCCTTGGGTGTGTTATATCAAGTATACCTGTGAGACAATGTTTGATACCACATGATGTATTTAAAACTGACAAGTTTTGCATAGACAAAACTGGGTTGGTGCGTTCAACGAAGAAAAACTTTTCATGTCGTTGCTCGCAGGCTCAGGTTTGATTCTATCCCAGTCTAAGTGATTTTCGTATACGGCGTTGAAATGCCTCGACTTCAGCGTCAGTGGCGCTTTGATAACTAATTCAGATTTTGTCGACGCCTGTGTTCTGTTTACTGTATCCTAAGTTTATTTTCAAAATGTTACGCAAAAATATGAAAAAAGATATTATCACAACACCAGTCACTTGTGTAGTGATATATTTTCTATGAAGTTTCCGTCAGATTCGATGGTGTGCTTCGAACAAAATTTTGCATTGAATTTAAGTTTTTCAGCTTGTGGAATTGTAGCGATCAATCTTGCGTTGGAAGATCAGGCAGTGCAGGAGTGTTTTAATAAACATTAAAAACATTAAAAACATTTAAAAACACTAATACATTGTGAGACAATTATTAATTCAAATCTTAATTTTGTAATGCGGGTTGGGTATCTTACGGCCAAAATGCAAAAAGTTGAAAGAATTCTGTAATGCTTCCCTCCCCCCACATGTTTTTGCAGGGGCATGACACGGTAAGGAAACTGGTACAACGTTATGACATATTGTGGATCACGCATCACCATTGGTTAGATTCGACCACATGATTTCTTCGCAGGGCAGAATAGGTGGAATTTCATAGATGTTTCGATTTGGCTTACTTTGTAACATCTTCAAGGCAAAACTCAATTTAGAGTAGATAGTTTAGGCTTTAGCAAGTTTCTCAAACAATATGTCATTCATACGCTTTCTATTTTTTTCATGGAGACTTGATAAAACCGTGCTTACGTGCTAGCATTTTTCATACGCTTGCGAATTTATGCATCATCATTTGTCCATTCTTAAATATCTTACTCTCCACCCATGCAGGCTCCTCAAACATACTTTAAATCTCTCATTAGATCTTGTATTGGTAATTACTATATTCTAAAAATCATGGATACATGGTTTCTTACTTCGTCTCCATCCGTTAAAGAAAGCTCTAATTCAACCTCGTTATCACCTAAACGAAAAGATAAACATATTTGTTTGTGAACAAAGTTCAACAAAAAAAGAGACAAATAATACAATTTTATGACAGAGATAAGTAAACGATAATCTCTTAAAGGTATTTTAGCGGGATGGGAATAGAAATAAATATACAATAAGAAAGATGTTTTTTTGATAAAACATATTGTAGTAAAAGCTTGAACTAGTTTTTGTTGATTTATGTAGGATTCATTGCTTTAGCTAAAAGCATTACATTCAGTAACGTCACTATTCACTCTCGATACTGGGAACGATTACTTGCTGAAGTTCAGATCTTGAGACACCTGAAACTATGGTATGAAAATCAGTTGAATAAAGCTCTCAAATGATGAAACTTGTTAATCTGAAATATTGTGCTGATCCCGCTCTTTTTTTTTTCTTTTTTTTTACCAAGGTGATGCTTATAACTTACTCAGTAACGAGAAGAGGTTATCCAAAGACGGTTTTCATGAGACAAAATCTTTTCCTAACATCAAAAGAGACCCAAGAGGGGTGTTATCAAAATTGCAGGCAAATTTTAAAATTTTTAAAATAGTTACATTTTTCTATATTATTTTTCAACTTGTGTTCTTAATTCCAGCTCGTTCAGTTGAAAAACTTATGCTATCGATGTTCCAATTTATGTCACTTTATGTAAAGTGCAAATATATAAAATCGAAGAAAAATAAAATAAACACATGAAACCAACAATGAAAAAAGGCAGAAGATGAACTAGACATATATTTGTCTTGGCACTGACTAGGCCATGTACATTGTCTGGTAAAAACAGGGAATGTGAAATTTTTTCTTGATTTAATGAAGGATGCAGGAATAAAAGAAGTTCCTTTTTCAAAAAATGGTGGTGATCTTTGGGGGATCTAAACAGCGAAAACGAAAAAAATATATCCTCGAACTGCCCCTCCCTCCTCCTTCTTCCTTTAGGATGCATACATATTTCTAGAAAATGATTCAGAAAGTTTATTACCATAATAAACTTCGCAAAACTCTCCGGTATAACCCACGATGCACGAACATATAATTTTGTCGTCTTTTGTTTGGCAGGTTCCGCTATTCTCGCAAGGATTCAATGCACATGGGTTGAATTTTGTTGTGCTGGGAGGACGAGTGGATTCTGTAGTTGTTTGGGTAGTAGTGGGTGCAGTTGTTGTTTGGGTAGTAGTGGGTGCAGTTGTTGTAGTTATCTTAACTGTTGTACTATTACAACCGACACTGGAGTCTGCGCACGCGCAATGGTAGCCTTCGGGATTCAAAAGGCACAGGTCTGAGCAGTTACTGAGACGTTTGTCTGTGCATGGATGGGTGTCTGTGGAGAATAAAAATAATACACGTTTAGAAGGAATAAAAAAGTTTTTGAGATGTCAAGGAAGCTTGAAATGATTGAGCTGATAAAGATGAATATTGGTTAAAAAATTATTTTAAAAAATAATTTACAAGAAAATTTAAAATCGTTAAAGAACACGACGACGACAATTGAAGCTCTGCGCGACGTCTGGAAATACTGAGTCAACTGACGAAGAACGCCTTGCAAGACTTTGTCCCAAATATGGGACGGTTGAAAGCGGAGCCCACCGTTTCTGTTTAGGGAGGGGGTCTCAAAGGCATCGTATAGATCTTTTAAAATTGCCTGAAGAAGACCTGAGGTTTCGGCCGCAACATTGTCTTTTTAACGATTTTAAATTTTAACTGGATGATTGATAACATTCATACTTGCGATCTCAATTATTTATGGCCCTTTTATCAAAAAACAAAAAAAGAGATTGCATTCGATTGCTACATCAAAACGAACTTCTATTAGAATCCAAAAGAACCCCCGCAGTCCTTAGCTAATCAATCTAGTTGGAGAAAGATTTTGCTTTCAACTGAGGTCGCGAGTTTCTCTTATGATCAAAGTCTTTTTGCGCGTTATTTATTTCTTGCTAGCTCATGATGCAAAAGAAAATAATTAAAAGTTGTAAAATAACAAAATTACCTTCGGGTAATGTTACATTTTTGAAGACGTGTATGTCTTGCATTCCAAAAATATAACCGGAAAGTTGACCGGCGTAAGAACCAGTGCGTATATCGCTTTTAAGTACATTCGAATGATAACTATCGGCCCAGTACAAGTAGTTTTCATCCAGCGCTAAAGCTCTTGGAGATCTTGCACCAGCATTTACTCTTTGTATCTGAAATTGTCACAAGATAAGCTGTTGCGGTATTTTCAATAGTTTTGGTATTATTAATAATAGCACTATCGTTTTTTTGTAATATTGTTATCAACATCATTATAATACTTCTAAAATGCGTACCTTTCTATAGAACTACTGTATGTATATGACCGCAAAATTCTAGCTTTAGTTAGTAAAGCTGACGTTTTCACAGGCGACCCAAGAATAAAATTTATGTCCCAGTTGATTTTAACTATTATTTGCTGTAAATTTAAAAAAAAAACTTTAATGACAACTCCCCAAGGGAAATTTTGCATCAAATACAAAGTCAACACAGTTGAGGGCTTAGACAGTCCGCATGCGCAACAGTGGCTCACATATATATTTGATACATTAGTAAATGCCCTCAATGAAAAATTAGACAGCAGACAGACCACAAGTGCGTGGGTTAATACGAGATACGCGAAGGTCTAAGCTAAACATTTGCAGATGTTAGAGCAAAGGCAGCCCCTTCTCAACTATTTTAAGATTCCGACCAGTATAAAAGAAAGGAAAACCATATATTGCCATTTGAAAGCCAGCTGTTTAGATCCAGTGGTCTCACAATCTGATTTTATTCTTCAAACCCTTCGACTTGCTTTGTAAGAAAAAAAGAGTTTATGATCGATTCATTTACTTGTGGAACCCTTTATACAATCCTTATCTAAGCCGCCTTATTAAGTTACATTAAAGCCTGAGATGTTAATACCTGTACTAGGTTAAACTGTAAACACGCTAGAAATTTCGACCATATTGTTGTCCAACAATGTTTGAAAGGGACACTGGGTAATAACATCAATTTTAGTCTGATGTCTGAAGAGATTTCTAAGAACACAGTACCAGGTGATTTTAAGAAGGGATTCTTAACTACTTACAGCGACGATAATAACAATTTAAACTGAAGTTGTTTAAATCTGTCTTGAACGTAGTCATGATAACACACGTTTCTGAAACTTCAAAGTAGCATAGAAAACTATCAAATGCCAAAAAATTGCAAAATAATTCAAAGGAAAGACTGAAGTATTTATATTGTAAGTTAACGTTCAACATACTTAGCAAATCGCGTGGTTTTTACCTTGTTGGTGTTAAGATCCATTGCTTGGAGGTGATAATATTTCGAGTCAACCCAATACAAAGTGTTTCTCATTCTATCAAAAGCCATGTCTATGATGCAATGCCGGCTCAATGCTGGCCAAGATTTGATCACCCGTACATTGGTTCCGTCCATCCAGGCTTTTTCAACCATGGAGCGAGTCCCACAAGATGAAAAGAACATGAAACTAAAGTTACAAAAAAAAAAAAAAACAGAAGAAGTTGAATAAAAGTTGTTCTTCTAGTTGTTTAGTTATTCTTATTCTCGACTCTTTAAGGTAAACAAAACAAAAGGTAATTTTGTTAGGTTCCAACTTGTTTTAAAAGATGTAGAATGAATATTAATAACATCAATAATTTCTATTCGCAATGTTCTAAAGGAGAAGAGAACTAGGTTCAAGTTGGAACCGCAAAGCATCTATGGATTGATTGAATGGACAGAGGCGCAATATTGTCAAATTGACATATTGTTTACGAATCGGCTGTCTACCCAATCAATCCAGAGATGTTTTGCGGTCCCAAATCGAACCCAGTACTCTCCTCGTTTAGAGCATGACAGATTTCCAAGACAAACAAAATGAATGGCAAAACAAACAGCTGCAGCACACAACCAGTTTGTCTTGACCGAACAATGCTTTCTCTGAAATATGTGCCTAGCACCGAAATTTTTTTGCTTGTTAAAACCCAGCAATGTTTTCCACAAGCGTCCAGTACAAAAAACTAATCTAGGTTTTTGAATACAAAAAAAGGTTAGTTCAAAGTCCATTTTGATTACAGGGTTTCCACTTTACTAGGGGACAGCTAGGATGAACTAATGAAATGCTTCAACACATTAGCTTCCAGAATCTCGAAAAAAAAGAATTAACCTTAGACCACATAATATAAAACCTTAAAAACAACACTACATGGTAATTATTAAACATACCCGCTGAATGTGTCAATCACAAGAGAACGCGGTGTTTTCCTGCTAAATAACTTCTTCCGTGTTCTAGAGCAGTCACTGAGGGAACAAACCTCAATCTTACTGGCGTAGTGGTCAGCCCAATAAATGTTGCGAGCTATTGAGTCAATCTCCATGGAGGATGGCCTGATAATATTGGTCGAAAGAACAGTTTTCTCGTTACTGCCATTTAGTAGGCAATGATAAATTCCTCTCCTAGAACCTTCTTCAGCCCAATACACTTTCCTTTCTTGTTGATCAAACGCTACCGAGGTGATTTGCTGCAACTTGTTGTTGATAGTTGAGGTTGAAATTTGAGCATTTGTAGTTAATGCAATTTTTAGAATTCTAGAACTCCAGAAACTCTGCGCAGCTATTAGCATGAATTCCTTGAAGAAACCTGAAAAACGACAAAGTAGTTTTTTTTTCCTTTACAAACAAATTTAATTGGTGCAAATATGCTGTTCTAAAAGAATGGTAAAATATCGCGTTCTTTCACTTTACCAGACATAAATGTTGTGAAGTATAGTTAAAAGTCACCTCTTTAAAACTATCTTGTCGTTCCATTTTATTATCAGTATTGTAATTGCATCTTTGTTTGTACCTGT
The DNA here is from genome assembly GCA_024336925.2 of Zoanthus solanderi. Taxonomy (NCBI): domain Eukaryota; kingdom Metazoa; phylum Cnidaria; class Anthozoa; order Zoantharia; family Zoanthidae; genus Zoanthus; species Zoanthus solanderi. The sequence continues at coordinate 4,978 of JANCMA020058244.1, read as the reverse complement.
TTCTCTTTACCATACGAGTTGCAAATTATAATATTGTTTTAAGAGGCTTCCCTGATGAAACTCGCACGAGATAGTTAACAGATACTCTATTCAGGTTGATGTTGGTAGAATATCTACTGAGCGCCGAATGAGGTAGATATGTCAGTTGTGCTTTAATTTATTCCTTTGTTCAAATTTTTTATAAACCAATTGATGTTTTTAAACAAATTTTTTTTTTCAAACCGATTTGATTTTTGTATATCAGTTCTTTATCAGCTGTCTGAAAAAAGGCTTTTATTTTATTTTGTTAGTTTTATTTTAGTTTTGGAGTGTAGTAGGACAATATAATAATAATATTTCTTCCTCATATTCTAGCCACTACACCACCCACCCAGCGATTTCCACTTACCTCCCCTTACTGACCCCTCCCTACCCCTACTGTACGACACTATGCCCCCCTGTTCTTACCATCTTACCTTACTTACACTCCCACATATTTGTTTTCGTTTTTTTTTCTTCTTTTATTCTAAATTGGACCACACCAAGATTTGAACTACTGACTTTTGAATTTGTTTGGATCTGTAGTTCTACTTCATCTCCACTTGACCACACAAGCAACCGTTACCAGCATGTTAATTTTTCTAGGTATCACTAGTTATTGGTACATGGTCTCAGACTGATATGAGAAAAATAAACTGGTTTGAAAAAAAACTAGTTTGAAAAAACAAACTGGTTTGAAAAAATAAACTGGTTTGAAAACCTTTGAACCAAAATAAAAATTAAATCACAACAGATATTCATTAAGCCACAAGCCATCGAAACTGAAGTAGAATAGGTGTTGTAATATATAATAGCGAAGAAATTGATCTAAAGAAATTTCTTTTCAAGAAAAAAGAAAGATCTGTAAGAAAGGAAAGTATAAATTGTACTACACAGCGTGACGAAACGTACACACAAGCAGCTAAGTTTAAAACAAGAAGTTGTTTTGAAAGTTTGTCAACTAAATGGCCTAAAACAATGAATGACTTTACACTTTTTTAAAACTGTCTTATTTTTAAATCAAAAGTTCGAATACAATCTACAAAACGGACGCAAAGCAACTACTTCCGTCTGCCATTTTGTTTCGGTGCATTATCCACTGTTTTGGAGGTAAATATTTTCTCACATCTACTGTTTCTGAACCAATCAAGTCATGCGCATGCGTAGTCAAACTGGTGTATACTTATGATAAATATTGTTGTTGAGATGCAATGCATTAGATGGACATTTAACAAAGAACACATGTGGATCATTGTGTTTCTGCATTTTTGTTGCATTCGACATTTAGAATACACAACTCCTTAGAAATTGCCTGTTTAACTTTTCATCATCCTTTTTTCAACTTAAAGGTTTTTGCTTATCCTTGTTCATTTGCTACCTAAAATTCTATACTAATGCAAATTGTTATTGCTATTGCTTTCAATATTATTGCACTGTGTATTTTAAAGTTCATTTATATTTTAAAATATGCTTTAGAACTATCATGAAAAAATTGCAAACTTTAATAATTTTCTTTCCATCGTGTTTCAGATACTTACAAGAACTGCCAGAACTCCCATTGTTAACCATTCCCGTTGGGCAAGCGCATGTCCGTCCCTCGAATGAGCGAGACTGTAAACAAATATGGCTGCAGCCACCATTGGATTCTTTGCACTTATTTTCACCTGTTTGAAATATATTGTTGTTTTAGGTTTTAGGATGTATGTAGTAGAGATGTATAGTGCGCCACAAAGCATTATGGCGCTTAAATACTAACACAAATGAACAATTCGCATAGCTCCACAAGATTGAAGGAAACCCTTCAAATATACATTTTCGTGCTTCAGGCTACAAACAATTTAGCCATTATAATTTTCACAGAACGAATAGAGAAAATATATGAACGTACAAATACAGGATCTGTGTATCAAATACTGCTAAAAACTAAATGTTTCATAAACTATTCATAATCTAATTTATCAAGTGCGCTGGGATATTACACGATGGCGCGAAGATATGAAGTTTATCTTCGAGTGGAATATTTTTTCCACGATAAGGTAAACTTCATATCTTCAAACCAACGTGTCATTTTCTTTTTATTACATAGATATGAGTGTTTCGAAAATAAAAAAACTTAGTCGAAAAACAAAGGAATGACGTCAGCGATACACAAGTGAGGATATTGAAAATATCTTACTCGTATCCCAGATGTAGCTTCGTATGGAAAATACGAATTGTCTGTCTTTTGGTAAAACACTCATATCTATGTAATAGATACTTATCTTGCTTTACAATTAGAAATAGCGTAGAACCCCGTTAATAAAACCACCGTCGGGCCAACTGAAAAAAAGTGGTCATATTAACGGGGTGGTCGTATTATCAGGGGTAGGGTCGTATTTCATAGCTGGCGTGTTAATGATGATGTGTTTTCAAGGTTATCAAAGTTTCGATTTCAGACAACTGTTCTAAAGAATTTGCATTGCATTCAAATAATAAAATATACTTTAATTGAAACAGAACTATTTTGACAAGAGCTTTGAAACCAAACAAATGGGAACGAACTGCCGCACGTATTTACAAAACTAAGATAACGTGCATGGAGCGGGCTTTATTCATAAGGATGATTTGGAGCAAAAACCTGTAACTCTTACTGACTTGTCCTGCGCTCAAGTCAGTCATTTTGTACCTGACTAATCACTTTCGCGAGTTCATTTGATATTAGAGTTTCCCTTAGACTCTAAAAACACAGAATATCCTCCAAACTATAGCAGGCGCCTGTCCATAACATGCCAGTTTCGGCTGTACAGCAGATCCTTGAGCGCCGTCTTAATCATTAACAGACATTTACTCACAATATCTTTTCTATTGGCACTTATCTGAGTGTATTAATGGTCGTATTAACGCGGTTAAAACAATGAAACATGCACCTTGGGAAGAAAACAGTAAGTGATCGCATTAGCGGGGTAGTTGTATTAATCAGAATGTATTTATAAGAAATGGTATGGATATTTTACCGGGCCACAAAAAAGTGGACGAAATTAAACAAGGTGGTCGTATTAACGGTATGGCCGTAAGTCAGGGTTCCACGGTACAAACTTACAAGACATTGTACTCAGCTAAAACTACAGACAACTTTAAAGCTTAGGCAGCAAATGAGAGTTAGGTTTAAAGTGTCAGCCACATGGCAAGCAGCTAGTTTTGGAAACTCTAGTTTATTTGAGTCCTTTTAACAAGAAAAGACCGCTGAATTTTACGAAAAATATTTCAGTTTAAGTAATGCTACTGTAAAGATATGTCTACAAAAGAGATACAATTCATGTAAAATAAAGATTTTCCTTTTGAACTGTCTTCTAGCTTCTAGTTAGGAGTAGTTTATAGTTTGAATGAAGAAGTTAAATAGCTGTCGATAATGTCAATTAATTGTTGTGTTACCAATATTTTTTTTCGTAAAACTGCCAGATTTCTATGACCCGCTGATGGCTATAAAAGCAGACTTAACTTTCAGCATGCAATAATTCCCGTGATGCTCTTGATGTTCATTAGTTTACCTGTTGTGATGTTAGCACTGCTTACAATTCCTTTTGGAGACTTTAATCCAGTCAAAAATTTTTCGCAATTATCTTTATTACATTTGTAGATCATTCCTGGTGGTCCAATATCCGTGATGTACCAGTAGCCTGCCAAAGCTGTAATATCTGTTGGGTAAATTGCTTCAGGACGTTTCGAAATAAGAACTGAGAGATCTCCATTAGAGGCTGCACAGCGCACGCGCAACGCGTCGTGTTCAACCCAACAAATGCGGTTTCCGTCACTATGTTCCAACAAAAACATTCCATCTGGATAAACTTCACCAACATTTACCACCGTTTTTCTATTCTTTCCATCCATATCGGCACGTTCAATTTTATGGTTGGAATGTGCTAAGCTTCCCCAGAAAACATACCTATAACGTTAAGGTACGCAATATCAATACTAATACGCATTCATAATAACAACTCCTAAAATAGGCTTTTCAGTGTTATTTTAACAATTATGTTTCAGCATTTGCAGATAGCCTGCAACAGCGGCTCACATGTATATATTTTGACACACTAGAAAATCCGCTCGATGAAGCTAAGCAGACAGCTGACCATAACACCAGGACAATGGCAATATCATATTTTCTCCACGTAAACATATAGAAAAAATCCAAATTTACAATTTCTTCAAACCAAGTGCAGATTTGCTGTAATAACTATAATATACTGGACAACAAGTTTCTAATTTGTTTACAATAGCAATCTGGTAAAAATGTTAATCAGCAAAGAAAAAAAAGAAAGTATGTGCTAGGTTTATAAATAACTATTGTTGAAAAAAAAGACAATGAATTAAAAAAAAAATATTTATAATTGATTCAATTTGTATACTGATGTATAGAAATTATATAGCGTGAAATAAATAAATAAACAAATAAATAGAAAAATGGAAAAACTGCAAAGAAATGCAAATACATAGTATGGAGTTGACTGTCCACCTCAATGCAGAAGACACACAGGAGAGTGCGAAGTTCGCACCCTATTCGTGTTCGCCTTAAACGATCACTACCCTGCTCTTTTTGACAAGTGCGTCAAACTTTTTAAGTCAACCGATAGATGAGATCGAGAGATCAGCCATCAGGAAAAAGTAAACGAACTCGATGACTGAATTTTTCAAAATGCTGTTACTAATATTGCATGGGTGTGTGAGTGTAAATCGTAATTTAGACAACTGAATTAAGATTTGTAAATCTTGACCATCATCGTATTAAGTGTCAGTGTTAGCCTTTGTCAACTGAAAATACTAAAAAGAATAATGATTTGTAGAGAAATATATATGATATCATGGCCGTAGCTAGCATGAGGCAAGACGAGGCAATTGCCTCGTCTTGATTTTGATCTTTTATGAGAATATAGTCCCTAGAAAAAATTGAATTGGTTAAAATAAAACCATCTAATATAACTAA
>JANCMA020058139.1:0-15972 GCA_024336925.2 Zoanthus solanderi | reverse complement strand
TAGCAGATTTTATTTATTTTTATTTTTCCTGGCCCGCCTCGATTAGCTTCCGCTACCTGCGGTGCCAGGTCTGTTATTACTGTATTATGTACAAAAATGTAATAAAGGTGTTGTTGTTGTTGTTGTTGTTGAGGCATAGAAGGCTTTGCACAGGCCTTCTTTGCCTCAAAATATAAAGAATTGTTATTGGGAATCCCTGATGGGTGTTACGAGGCAAGAAACATATTCTAATGAAGAGAAAAATCGGACCCCAGGGATCACCTGCGGATAACTCTATACCCGTAATTTGCTGTGTTGCCAGCATGGTGAATCCCGGTGGTGTAGTGGTTACCACAGCTGACTAGAAACCAGGAGACGTGGGTTCGAGTCCCAGTCAGGGCGTTTCACTGATTTTTTTCCGAAGAGTGTGTCAAAGGTAATTATTGAGTCGTTGGGCGATATTGAACTATCTAGATGGTTTTGATGATCATAATGAGAACTAAAATTGTTCCTTTTGTTGATGGTTATTTCAGCTAACTGGTACCAAATGAAATTTTGTCTTTCTGTAATTTATTGTAACCTGTGTACCAAATAGATCATTCTCATTGTCAGTACGTTAACATAAGTCCCCCGTATACCTTGCAAAAGTAGTCTTGAAAAGAAGCCCATCCGGGAAACATGCCCATTCAGGGGCCTTAAAAAGAAAAAAAGCCAATTTTGAACTAAAATTATTTCAATTGTTTGTCTTCATTTGAATGTTTGGAATACATTCTGGTTTATAGGATGACAAATTACTCTTAAGCTTATATAGTGTTACCCCACATGATTATTATAATATACTGTTTTATGGCAGGATTGAGCAATATTATTAATATCAGCTACCACTATATTTAGCACGACAATATTTGTGATGACACACTAGCTGACAGCTAGTATCTGAAAAAGGGAACAGTTCCTGTGTTCCTGATGTAATTAATGCAAATCGACATTGTCTAATTTCAGGTTGTGATATATTTTTACAGGTACTCTATGAAAATGGTGTAAACGGCATTCTTGCAGATGAGATGGGCTTGGGAAAGACAATTCAGTGTATTGGTCTTATTGCACATCTGGTCGAGATGGGAGTTAGAGGGCCGTATCTTGTAGCAGCACCACTCTCTACCCTTCCCAACTGGGTTTCAGAATTCAAGCGATTTGCACCAAAGGTTGCTTTCATGTTTGATCTGATAACAAATACTACAGTAAAATCCTATAGCATTTCTTCTGTTTTTTTTTTTTTTTTTTTTACAATTTTGATTGCTTGCTCGTTATGCGTTTTTATATACAATGTAATCATCGTTGATAAGTTTAGTCTGAGCAGTGAGAAGTGTAAACCTTGGTTTGATCCTGTGTGTTCAGCTGTACTTAAAAGTTCCTTCGTTTTCTTGGGATAACCAATAGTGTATCAGTAACTGCTTTTCTTGGGAATAAGACTTCGTACACTTCATATTTAGAAACCACAGATTAGTACGAAATTTGTATAATTTTAGTTTTTAACTGCAGTGTTTTTATACTCAACCATAGATTCCTGTTATTTTGTATCATGGATCAGCTGATGAGCGAGCAAGACTTCATCGTAAACTGACAAAATTGAAACCAGTGGACAGTCACTTGAGTTATCCAGTAATAATAACATCCTATGAGATCTGCATGCGAGACCAAAAGCACATCTACAATCTGATGTGGAAATATATTATTGTTGATGAAGGTCACAGGATCAAGAATCTAAACTGTAAACTCATCAGGTTAATAGATAAACCAACTGCAATTAGACAAGTTATATATTTTTAGTGGGAGATGTTTTTATATTATTTTATTATTACTAACAGGGGTTTCATTAACGTATGGAGCAGGAGGTTATTTGGATTTCGCACCCAAGCAAAGTTTATAAAAAGTATTAAAAATTTTAAAAATTGTAGTTGCAGAGATAGTAAAAGCAGCTAGAAAAAGCCATCTTCACAGTCACTCAATTTGCCCGGTACGCAATCCTTAAAAAAAATCTCTTTACTTAGAGTTTATTGCTGTGATTAACTTTATCTTCTGTGGTAATCTAAGCCCCTTTGTTGGATAGCCATGCTGGAGAGGCCCTAAACAGCTGTCCGTGGCTTCTAACAATTAGGCTCACTATTACCTGTGTTAGAATTAAGGACTGCTACCAACACGGAGTTAGTTCCCATTTTATTGGCTAATATGAGTTTATAACCCAGCCATATCGCTGTGTTGTTCTGGCTGACTTACATAACTATAGAAATAAAGTACTTGTTAATTTTTATGTAAAAAAGTGTTGAAGTACTAGTGAATGCTTAGGATTATTGCATAGATAAGAAAACCCGAGGTAGTATTCTCTAAGTTAACATCAGGTAGATAATAAGTAATAGTGAAGGGGTAATGCTTTTGGGATGCAACTTATGATAGATCCGCTTTTAGTGGCTTCAAATTACATTTTAAAACTTATTATTTATAAAGTAAGCAGCCAATAAATTACGACTATTTGGGTCAGGTGGGTGAATCTTGATAGCCAGTGAAACTCTAGATGAAACACCACCCGTGTTTCATTTGAGATATAATATTGTTTTTATTTGAAATGAAACATTTACATTTTTATGAAATGTTTTATTAGCACCATTAACATCGATTTCAACCAAGCAGCAGTTTTACATGAATTTTCCCGAAACTTCGCAAAATTAGTTCCAACTTCAAAATTTAGGCTCTCTTAACCTTACATACGACGCCCATTCTTCACTCACTGCACAACAACAGTTAATCATGCATGTAACACTGCATAAGTTCTTATTGTTTCATTTGAAAAGTCATCAAAAACTCGTGCTTCCGTTCGAAACAGCTCGAAACAATAATGCCTTGGAGCTTTATTCCTCTGGACCATTGTTTTCTGAGTGTTTAGAATGGTTGATAAAACACTCGGGGATATGTTTTGTAACAACACGAAACTAACAGCAGTTACTTTTTCAGTGTACTGTTAGAACTTTCTCGCCCTATATTTTCTTTTTTCTATTATTCTTTTGCAAAGTTACTAATCTAAATGACTCACTCTTTAATAATTCAATGTTAGCTATGTGCTTGCTCTGAAGTTGCTTTTTACACCAAACTTCAAAATTGTTTGTGGCAAATTCGCTGCTAACTTATTCAGGTGTGAATCTGCTTTTAGTGTCATATCCAGGTGTACTCTCGAACTTAAAGAAACTATAGCTTTAGCCATATAGCCATATAAAAAAACTGTTTTGAAAGCATTAATTAACCTAAGGAATTGTAAATGCATATTAGAAAAATAAAATATAATAAAAGTCCATTTTTCATATTTTTCTTGCCTATTTTTTTTTTTTGTCACAGAGAACTGAAGACATACCAAAGTGCCAATAGATTGCTGTTGACGGGTACACCATTACAGAACAACTTAGCTGAATTGTGGTCGCTATTGAATTTTCTACTTCCTGATATATTTGATGATCTGAATAGGTAATGGTGTTTGAGTTCTTTTCAGTTTGGATGTACAAATTAATTATTTGCAACAGGTGTTTACATCGCCTTCTATTACCTTTTTTTTGCAAAGTTGAGTCAGTTTGTTTTTCTGTCCGTACAAGCTCGCATTGATTTAAAAATCATCACGCCAGCTTCTGTTGTGTTAAAGACAAATACATATAAAAATTTATTTGTAGCTGATTTTACTGAAGTTTTTAGGTGGTATTGTTCAATATAATATCTGTTTCTTCTACACCTTAACACTCTGATGCATGTAGATATATATCACCCGGGACATACATTTAGTTCCATTGTCTACTCCCAAGCTTTAAGGATTAAATGCATTGTACCAGATAACAAATTTAAGCAACGACTTTCTGATCTTGAGAGGGCCTTTAATATCTATGGCTACAAGAAGAGTTTAGTGCATCACATTGTATCACAAGTAATGGGAATACCTCTTGTGCTAGAATATCGGTGCTGAAGCCTAGATACAGGGGTGGAGCTGGTACCATGGGTAGTTACATATGAGGGTAGGCAATACTACGCAAGCGCTACGCAAGCGAGTCACGGGATACAGAAACGGCAAGGATTCCGCCCTCAAAGAACATCTCAAAGTCCATGAAAATGCCAGATTTAATGAGGTTTTTAAATTCAGTGTCATGACACAGACTACCACGGAGCATATATTAGATGTAGAAACCAAGTGGATTCGTAAAGTGTTTTCTAGTGAGCCATTTGGTTTATATAGGGTGGATCCCTGAGAGTTGCACACAGGGATCCCAACATAGCTTTTTTATACCTATATATTATGGGCTAGTGCTTTTGTTGCTACTCTGTAGTTTACTTGTCACTGAGAGGAGGGCGTGAGCCGAAAGGGCTTTGGCAAATAAAGTACATGATCGTAGCTGTATGGCGGACTGGTTTGCCTTTATATTGATTGTACCATAAAAATCACACACCAATCAAAAGCCTGGAAAGCTATTGTGTAATTTCTGCTATCTTAAGAATACTGACGTATTCCACCCGGCTTTCGTTTTGGGTGGCCTATAATTCATTGTATTGCCCACGACAGCATTGCATTCCTACTCCAATAAGTATTTATAAGAACACTTTTAAGAACTTTGAGGCCGAAATCTGGAAACAGTTAAGAACATCGTAATATTGTTGTGGAGGCTGATATACAAATAAGAACATTTTACTCAGAGCGTTTTAAAATGAATATAAATATGTGAGTAATCAATTTAATCACAAAGATAATGAAACAATTGTATTAAGCACCTCAGTTGGATTCTTAAATACAGTCGATCTTTGTCTATTAAAATTGAATTTTTTTGTTTCAAAAAACATTTTCTTGTACAAACGTATAGACCCTGTGCAAAAATGGCGGCAGTTTTAATATTCTTTTGTCTACATTCAAATTAGCCTTACTAGCCTCGTTCTTGAGTTAAAACTTTCAAAAGAATATCTTAGCACAAACAAGGCTAGTAAAGCTAATTTGAATGCAGACAAAAAAGTATTAAAATTCCCGCCATTTTTGCATAGCTAGGCTCAAAATCTAAAAAAAAATTAAGCACACCAGTTTTTGCTTTACTTTAGTGCGTTTTATAGTTTTGTTATGTACAGAACATGTAATTCATGGTATTTTCTGCAAGATATTTTATATTAAATCACTATTCTGCTATTATGGAATAGTTTTCAAAGGTGGTTTGACTTCAGTGCGATTAATGAAGAGGGAGGTAGTAGTAAGATCATTGCGCAAGAGCAGGAACACCAGGTTCTGGAGAGACTTCATGCTGTAAGTTTGTTGAATAATGAAATTGACTGTTCTTTTCTTTATTGTACATTAGGGTTGTTTGTTGATTATACAGTTAACAAATTATAGTAAAACGTTTTTAAATAATAATCTAAAAAAGCCCAGGTTTATATTTATTATATAATCAGAACTCGAACAACACCTAGAGAACTAGGAATTTTTCAAGGTTTCGGAGATAAATCTTTCAGTTTTTTGTTTTTTAGCTGTCTCAATGAATAATTATAATTTTGATAAAGTTCTGGTTGGTTTTACGTCGGATGTCTTGTTCGGTAAAATATATCAGCTTCTCAAGTGAAATGTTAAACTAAGAAAATAGTTAATGGTGTGAAAGCTCCTTAAATCAAGAGACTGCCTCGTGTGTGGAAACGTTTTTTAGCTTTATCCTTACCCGAGGGGAAGAATCCTTAAAACTTCACTAAGTAAACAGATAATATTCTAATGATCAAGTATAGATAGCACATGCGTGCTAGTCACTAGTATGGACACTAAGGTCATGCTGATAATAGGTATTCCTCTTCTAATCTACTTGTAAATACTAGTACTGAACCCTGAATATTATCAGCCATGAGGCCACATTAAAGCTCACTTTTTCCGTTAGATTAAATGGGTAATACCCGCTACCAACTTTTCCTTACTACCCATACTAGTGGCTTAAAGTTATCTAGTAGTACGCATGTGTTTTCAATACTTGATTCTAGTCAATCCTGCCACATCCCACAAGCATTGTGCTTTTAGATGAAATGCTATCTTAGTAATTGTGAGCCAAGGCAAATGTAATATACCAGTTTTATGATGTTACTGTGTTAGGTGCGACTGGTAAAGCCTCTACCCTGTAGCTGCAAGGTAATAGCTTTGAATTTGGCTTTAAAGCCATATCTGGGAGAGCCGTTCATTCTCATCGGATCCTTCATAATTAGAATAATATCAGGTTTAAAAAAGTTAATATAAGTTTGTCCTTGTTATTCTTTACAGATCCTTACTCCGTTTCTTCTTCGCCGCTTGAAAAGTGATGTTGCCATCGATCTGCCACCAAAGAAGGAGGTTTTGGTCTATGCTCCTCTAACCAAACATCAACAGACCTTCTATAAAACCACATTAGACAGAACTATTGTAGATATAGTGGGTGACAAAAAGGTAATTAACCTCTTAATTGATAGTTGTAAACCTTAGTTTATTTGGTTAGGCTGTTTGGCTATCCTACAAACGTGATTAATAAATATGCTATCTGTAGAGAATCTTGTGTCGTTCAAGCTACAATTCAAAATACCTACACAGCATTGAGGAATTGCATATGCTTCCAACAAGCTGATTACAATAAATATTCCAGAAAGTATGAGCCTTCGACTTTACTGAACATAAATGATTCTATATAAGAAATTTGCTTTGTAGCATGATACACTATAAATCGCCTTTTTGGAGGAATTAGGCCAAAAAAATATATGTGATTCTGGTTAACGTACCCTTGTTATTTCATGGCTAACCTTGCTGGAACTTTTTTTTCATTTGACAACCTGTCAGAGTTTTAAATTTTAGTTATCTTGTAGTATAAGAACTTATTCTTCTTGTTTTGTTTTTTAAGGGCTCAGTAGATTAGTACGTACTTTGTTACTTTTCAGAAAACTGAAAAGGAAAAAATTGAGATGACTCCAAGCGGAAGACCAAAAAGGAGAAGTAGAGTTAATGTGAATTACAAGATCTTTGACGATGACAAGGTTGGGCTTGAGTCATTGGTGCAATACATGGCGGAGGAAGAAAGAAAGTATGTTTTTTTACTTGGTAGTCTTCTTTTTTAACTTTGCAGAAATCTTTAATGTATTTTTGTAGAGTTGCAACAACATATTAGATACAGTCATTCTTTAGAATTTGGGTCATTAGCTACTAAAATATGTCTTCTTTGTTAAAGCCAATAATACTAAAAAAAAACTCTGACCTCAAGACGCGATTTGAACCCTAGAACGCCAAGCACATTTCTTTGTTTCAAATCAGCCCAAAAGTAGAATAATGTGCAAATCCGAAAACATTGGCGTGAGCAAAAATTAGATTTTTTTAAATTATAACGTCTGAAGTTTGTATGAGGCAGAGCTTCAGTTCAAAAGTGTATATGATCTTAACAAATATCGGAAAACATTTTCCAATGTTTAAAGATCGTGGATTCATATCCCATAATGGGTTCAAAAATTCTAAGAGTCTTTGAAAATAAATACAGATTTAGGAATTTATTTCATGCAAGCGTGAACGCTCAAATTTATAATTATATTGCAGGAAGGTGAGAGTACAAAGTTGTGATCAGGGACCTAAGAAAGCTGAAGTTTCAATCCGACTGACTAACATTCTAATGCAGCTTCGGAAGTGCTGCAACCATCCATATCTTCTTGAGTACCCCTTGGATATTGCCACACAGCACTACCGTGTTGACGAGGATATAGTCAGAACTTCAGGGAAAATGATTGTTCTTGATCAGTTGATCCCAGAGTTAAAGAAAAGAGGACATAAGGTATATTTTATGTGTTTAGTGTTATTTAATCTTGTGGGAGAATAACGATAAAGCGCCATTATCACTGATAGTCAATGATATAGCACTTCATGATCATATAATCTCCTGATTATTTACAACAGAACTTAAAACATACAACAAGCAAAATCACAATTGTTATGAGATAAAACTGAACTGGCAGTTTCTGTCCAGCGTACTCTGAGGATGATCTTAAAAATAAAAAAAAACTTATGTTAAAAGTATTTCACAGTAGTTTTAACTTTACCTTTTATATTTTTTTAAAAGTTTAACAAGACAGATTTGTGATTTGTAAGCTTCCTGACATTTACAACTACATAATTGCCAATTCTTGTATGATCATTTAAATAGATAGTCTTTCAATTTTTCTTTAAAATCCGTCCAACAGAATTCTGGCACTAGAATCGTTTCATTACAGCTTTTGGGCTTTGATCCCGGAGAAACGACAAAAATTTCTATTGCTATTGTTTTTAAAACTCTGTTTCTGGGTGTATTATTTGTTTTTGATACGCGGTTTTTTATTCACAGTTCTTAAAGCTGAAGCACAATTGCTTTGTCACTCTCTTGTAATCAGTTTGCTAGAAGCAGTCACGGTCTCGTCTGGTTAAGGTTGAGTTTGGAATTGAAAATGGGAAACCAGTTAATTACCTTACCTTCAATCAAAGCTCGAGCAGGGATACCAGCGGTAATTCAAAATATAAAGTAAAACCTTTCGTCACAAAGTCAACTAAGCAGTTGTTCAACTATATGTTACTTAATTATTTTGCTCTGTATTAGAACATGAATTCTCCTCTGTCGTTTGGATTTTTACTAATAAACTATTCTAAAGTTTAAGATATATATTTTGTATATCACAAGGGCTTCAAATTAAATTTCTATATTATGCACTTTATCAAATTTTCTCTATTCTTAGTTTTCACACAATCCCAACAGTCACAAGAGACAATTGACATAGCGGCCATATTGGTATCCCAAAGAAATAACCAAAATTCTTTTTTTAAGAGTACACCAACATGGCCACTTGGACGTCCGGTAATTCAATAATCTACAACAGAGTCTTCTCTGTGATAATATTTGAATGAAAAAAATATATCGCTATACGATTTTAGCGAAGAACAGTTTGCTTTATTAAAAAACTTAGCAGGATATAGCAGTGATAATTGGCAAACAAATATGTTATGTCGTGGGGGTTTAAGTTAAGTAAAATGTGCATGTGTGTGAGGGTTAGGGATGCATAAAAGAAATTATGGGAAAATAATTTGCAGAAGAACTGCCTTATGAAATAAATAGATTATACCAATGAATAAAATAAATTTTGAGGTTATTGGGAATATCGTTAACATATAGTATAGTTTGTACGTTTTCTTCAAATTATATCCATTAAACTTCCTTTTCATTCCCTGAGTAAGCTCAAGTAGTACATCATCCTTCCCATCCCTTGCATTTGTCGCTTGCTTATTTTTTGCATTCACAAATGTTTTGTTTGGTGTTAGGTACTGCTATTTTCCCAGATGACAAAAATGTTGGATATCATCGAGGATTATTGCTACTTCCGAGAATACAAGTTTTCTAGGTTGGACGGTAGTATGTCTGTGGCAGCCAGACAAGAGCAAGTAAGTCGTTACAAAAACTGTAAATCCAAGATTTTGCTAATGAAGTTTAAGAATCTCAAGTGTAACTTCATTCAGATAAACCCTTGATGAAATTCAATGCTTTAGTGCTTTACCACGGACGAGAATTTTATTGTTTGCCATGAACAATTGACTTGAAATGAAAAAGAAACGACTTCCCAGTAATTGGCAAAGCTTTTGCGAGTTCCTTTTTTTTATCCTTTTGTTGTCTCTGTGGGCGAAAAATGATAAATAAGTGCTGTCTCTTAAACATAAACATATATATGAATAGACAAATGCCCGATAGGCATGCTAAAATATACATAAATATTGTTAAAACAATTATTTAGGTATCATGGTTTACAAGCAGGCAGTTTATTTTTGCTCTTATTAGTTTTGTAGTAAACCACGAGAAAATATTTGTTTTTCCTTGGACTATTGGTTATTGTGTTGATTATTGGTTGTTTGGTTATGTTATTATTAAAAGGATATTTCTTTAGGGTTTAAAACTCCGTGCTGTTGAGATTTGATTGTTTTTGTGAGCTTTTTTCCACTAAGTATCTACGTTTACTAATCTGTGATTATTTAAATATGCATTAAAATGTATGTATCACCGTTCAAGAATTTTTGTCTTAGAATTTGGGCCATTCTAAACAATTTCCAAAAAACATTTTGAAAATCGACCAAATATTCGTCCCGTTATTAAACTTCAAAGCTATTGAAAAAGCCACGCCTTTTAAAAATGACCGCCTGAAAGAAGGCATGGTACTAGTTGATTTGATAACGTATTAGGGGGAATCAGCGCGCGCTCTTTGAGGCACATTTGGAGCAAGATGACGATGAGATGCGTCGTGTGGAACTGCAGCAATGTTTCAGATTAGACCAAAACATCGCAGTTCATGTTGTTATTCCATTTTATGGAGATGATAGGTCGATTGCAAAGTCAAAAAGGAAACAAAAAAAAAGTTTTCATAACAGTACACTATTATGACAATATTTTTATTGAACGTTTTGAGGAAAACACGAACCATTTGATAAGAAAAACAAGTATACAAACAAAGACTAAATAGAATATAAGAACAATATAAAACATTTTAAATAAAAATCAAAAGTGAATTGACTCTAACATTGCAATTTGCCCAGTGTCAAGAATAATTTATTTAAAATTCTATCTCGACAACGATATATAATTTTTATTTCAAAACGTTAGTATAGACAAAAAACACAAGCCATTTGTATGTTACTGGTAAAATATGTGTTCCCCCTATTTCGTCATCAGTCACCATTCTTCCGGCGCCCGGTCATTTTCAAAGGGCGTGGCTTTTTCAATAGCTTCAAAGTCTAAAAACGGGACGAATATTTGGTCGATTGTCAATTTTTTTTTTGGAAATTGCTTAGAAGGGCTCAAATTCTAAGAAGACAAAATTTCTGGAAAGGTGATTTATACACTTTAAAACAAGCTACTGGAGAAAGTTATTCCGACAAAGAAAACACCACATACGCCCTCAAAATATGTCTCGAGCAGCCATATGCCGATGGGATTTCCTTCTCCTAAAATCGCAGCTATTGTTTTAGAATCAATGGTTGATCAGTGAGTATCAGGTTTGGGTAAAACGAACAATGTCTGTGTTGTTGACTATGATAAACAAATCATTGTTTACATCTGTTGCTTCATTACCAAAGTTCTGAAATTTAATTAGGGTCAGACACTGATGTGGATGGTTTGGTTACAAACACACTCATGCTCTGGACACACACGAACTTGAAGCAAGAGTGTGAAGAAATACTGAGAATCTTTAAAATATATAAGTACATGATTAGAATGGCGTACTATAGTTTTGTTTAACAGTTTGCCAACCAACTTTTTGGAGACTTAAAATACCATTATGTTGTTATAACTGCATTTAAAAACGCTACATTTTCATCGTTTTGTTTGAATGACAAGTTTTCTTAAGTTAATTAAATCGTCTAATTTTTGTTGCTAATGACCATTGTAACTAATTCTGTCACAAGGAATCGCCTTTAATTATTCAACTATAAATTATATTGCATTGTCCATCACAGATCGAATCATTTAACCAAGATCCAGACGTTGTCATGTTTCTCCTGAGCACTAGAGCCGGAGGTCTTGGCCTTAACCTCTCCAATGCAGATACTGTCATTATTTTTGATAGTGACTGGGCAAGTAAACTTCTTTTCAGCTTTTGGCTTGTTTGTTTTCGGGATCAATTAAGATTTAATATTGTTTGGCAGGGCATAACCCAGGTTTATGTCTATGCTTTTGACCGTTACCTTCCTGGCCTTCTACATATATGTACTTTTTTCTGTATCTATACTAAAACGAATTAATTTTATTACCTATACTTGCACGTGACTATTTGTAACTGAACCATGTCCATGTACTCCTAACTTAATTTGTACCCACATGTGGATCCGTTTCCAAACTCTACCTGTATTCTTTTTCGTTCATGCGAACAGATCTGTGTTCTTGTAAAACCTGTATCCGCAGCTGATCGATAACTGTACTTGTATTTATATACTGGTGTCCAAACTACCTACATCTTGATCTGAAGATACTGTACCTGTGATGGTGATAGCTGTAACTAACTTAATCTGTATACAGCATTAGTTTATTTTTGCCCTTGTGTATTTACTCACCCTACAGTTTGAGTTATGATTAACATTAAAAAATTTTTGGCCTTCAGAATCCTCAAGTTGACCTCCAAGCGCAGGACCGTAGTCACAGGATTGGGCAGACTAAACCTGTTGTTATTTACCGGCTGATAACTGCTAATTCTGTTGATCAAAAGATTGTTGAGCGAGCAGCATCAAAAAGAAAACTCGAGAAGATGGTAATTCATAAAGGTAACTAGTTACAAAGTAAAAGGGTTAAACTTTGCAAAGTTAACGGAGTAATAACGAAAATATCTCATTCAGTAGTTCTTTAACAAAAAACCAAAAGAAAAGAACGACTGGCATGCAGTTTTGCACCGATTTTGAAATGTGTTACCGTGTGTTTTTGTTAGTTTTTTTTGTAGTGGCTTTTTACTGGGTTACTTGTGGCAATCCAGACTAGAAACGTGGCTTGTTTTATTTTTAACTGTTTTCAATCCTGTTAGAAAAATAATTGATTAATTATATTCTTGTGCAAGACTATCTATAAAAGGCTTAACAGTTACATCACCCGCTCTGTGATTTGCTCGGCATCAATATCACCATGACAACCTGAATGAAGTAAGCATGAGGTGGCAATCCTCTGTGACAAGAAAAGGTAATCAAAACACTGATTAGCTTAAAACTCACTGTGAAAACCAGCCAAGAAAAAAGTTTCAGAACCTGCCAGGAAATCTTTGCCATATGGAGTTTTTAAATAGTACTGCTGCAGTATTTGTAATTCTTTACTTTGGAAGCTCAGCATGTGGATTATACTCTAATAGATGATAAAGACATATACTATTTCGTGTTTGTAACCAGCACATAACCAGTTCATGGAACAAAGTGGTTTACAAAATAAGAGTGAATTTCATAATGTGGTTGTTTTTCGTTTCATTCTTTCGTTATTTTGCTATCTTGTATGCTAATAACGCTTGAGTTGAGTTGACGGCTTTATGTTGATCATTTGCTGAGGTGTCATGAAAACATTTAGTTTTTGCTAGAATATATACTGATCCATCCTTCGAGGACTAAGTATTGCTATTGTGAAATTTGATTATTTAATCCGGACACAAAACCAAACCAAATGTGTTAGTTCTCGAAATCAATAAATTCTCGAAATCAATAAATTCTCGAAATCAATAAATTCACGTACGTAGAGTGCTTGTTTCTCCCATGAAATTCGGTTAATTTTTATTTGAAAGTAAATACTTTGCTTCATTGATAATTTAAATGTTTTTCGCAATTCATCAGATGGACGCTTCAAGAAACTAGTCAGGCATAAAGTTTGACTCGCATAGGGATGTCAATAATAATAATTCAGTAAACTTTTAATTTGTCCTAAGGCTGAGAATTA
Organism: Zoanthus solanderi; assembly: GCA_024336925.2. Taxonomy (NCBI): domain Eukaryota; kingdom Metazoa; phylum Cnidaria; class Anthozoa; order Zoantharia; family Zoanthidae; genus Zoanthus; species Zoanthus solanderi. Next base: position 2,530 of record JANCMA020058139.1, on the reverse strand, counting down.
TGGGCAGAAATAACTTTGCTTGAATCAGACATTTTATCCATCTTGTTTTCTGTGTCGACCGCAAACTTAACGAAATTGATTAAAAAACTTGTAACATCACATCGTTTGACTTTCAAAATCAACATGTTGAAAACTGAAATTCCCAATTCTCGCAAAGTCGAAGGTTTTAACTTAACCTAATAATCCCAAGTTATAGAAAAATTAAAGACGGTTAAGGTACAGTAAAAGCGTCTATTTCAGCAGATAAAATCAATTGCATTTTATGTCGATCCTATAACAACAGTGGCCAAGAAGTGACGGTGCACATAACAAATGAAATCATTGCAAACAAAATAAAACACTGCAAACTAAAAGCAACTTTGCTGCAAACTTAGTGCCAAATACTTAAAGTTAAACCATATATCATTGCAAACTTAATGATAGTCGCAGCAAACTTAAATCATTTATCGCCGTAAACCTATATCAGGTCCCGCTGTAAACGTAATAGTTTCACTGCAAACTTAAATGCTACTTCGCCGCAAACTCAGCATAAAACTCGTGTGCGCGCAGATGAATTAGTATGGGAATGAGTTCTATAATTTCAGATTTCAAAATGGCAAACAAAGGTAAAAATGATGAAAGGGAGCTTATGGAGTTTTATTTTAACAGGAGATATCAGTAGAAACATTTTGTGCTGATGCTGGATAAACAGCACGGCAAAAAAAATGAACCAGGGAACAATACAGCAGAGTTAAAAGACTATGGCCTTTCACGGCACGAAAGTTTTGACGAAGACTTTGGCAGGAGTTAGAAAGTGGTCCTGAACGTCTGCACGGTTATAAGTCAATGTGGCATGTCCTATGACTTTGTTATCAACGTAAAGTCCCTCGAAGGATTGTCGAGTCACTTGTGAAGGAAATTGATCCAAATGGTGTGAGGAGGAGAAAGCAGTGTAAAAAAACGAACATATCTTTCATCAAGACCTAACTTCACGTGGCACATAGTTGTTTATGATAAGCTGAAACCTTTTGGATTTTCACTTCACGGGTGTGTGGACAGTTTCAGCAGACGAGTAATGTGGCTTAAGGTGCAGCGATCGAATAAGAACCCAAGAGCAGCTGCAAAATATTTCTTGGAATGTGTTGAAGCGTCTGGGGGATGTCCAACTCGTGTATATACAGACCCAGAACTACCTGCGGTCGCAAGGAGGCTGATTATTCTGGATCACGAGCTTATAGAGATGTGCTAATACCTCAAACCAAAGCATAAAATGCTACTGGTATTTTTTAGGAAGCAGCACTGGAACATTGACTTTTTTCATGACATGCAGCAGTCAGACTTATTGAACATTACTGATAATATACATTTTGAGGCTCTTTGGTTTTGTTTTGCAGACCTTCTCCAAAACCATTTGGATGATGTGAAGGAATTCTGGAATACTCACAGGATTCGAAAATCAAAGTACTCTGTCGCACACGGAACACTAAATGTAATCTTTTCCTTATCAGAAGAATATGGACGGGTGAACTGTTTGCACCCAATTTACCCAAACAAGCTTTGTGAAATGAGAACTCAGTTAGATCATATAACTGATCATGGAGATGTCAATGGAGAAGGTTCTGTTGATCCCATATGGGAGAATTACTTCCAATATGTAGTGGAACAAAATGGATTAATGTACCCTATCACACCCCTTGAAGGAAAAAATCATTTTGAGATACTCTGTGTGCTTATGGGCATTAATTGAGAACATATACCTCTGTTGCAATGACTGGAAATATCTTATAACACCATTTTATTATTCTGAAGTTTAATATATAATTTGAAATGCAAGAGTTTAAAAGTGAAAGATTTTGTTTGATCAAAGTGTTATGATAAAAAAGAATTCGATTTTAAGAAAGGCCAACAGAACTCGTTTTTATTAATTTGCTGCAATTCAATTCAGTTACATTTCTCGCAGTCTTGTGCACTCTTCTTTAGGTTCTGACAATCCCATAGAACTTTTATGAATTTTTATGAACTTAAAATTTACCGTAGTAAAGTTTATGCAGTAGGTGCATATATTTAGTCACATGTATTAAACAGTTTTTGATGTGGTCTTCATTAATATGTGTTTTAATTTACATTTTCAATTATTTCGTGGAGTTCATGTACCACTTAAAGTATACCATGTGTACTTTATAAAAACAATTAAAATAATGAAAATTGTTACAAATAATGAAAATTCTTGTGCAGCGACTTTAACTATCATGACTCGAGAAAGAGCTGTCTCTGGTGGTTGCTTTCTTACCTCTCGGGAACATTGTAAAAATTTGTAAAATGTTTTATATATCAGATGAGATTTATATTACAGTTTTAAACGTGAATTTAACTGATCGCCCTTCGTACATTCTTAAACATTACTCAAGTTGACCTCCAAGCGCAGGACCGTAGTCACAGGATTGGGCAGACTAAACCTGTTGTTATTTACCGGTTGATAACTGCTAATTCTGTTGATCAAAAGATTGTTGAGCGAGCAGCATCAAAAAGAAAACTCGAGAAGATGGTAATT
>JANCMA020058039.1:0-15974 GCA_024336925.2 Zoanthus solanderi | reverse complement strand
CACGAGCTGCTATAATGCCATTATGGTGGTAACCGGGAGGGCATATTGTATACTTGTGTATATATATAAACTTGTCATCGTCTCGTTTATATATATGTGTATTTAAAATTTTAGTTTATATTCAAAGTCTTTAAGATTTTTTAATAGGGAAAAGTTTCTACAACTGCAGTATCTAGAAATTCTCTATATTTTGTAAAGAAAGTTTTTTCAAGATGGACAGGTTCTTTCCCTAGTGCTGAGGTAATTTAGGTCAGTGTAAAACGTCTTACGAATTCAAACCAAAGCTCGAGTAAACTCAATATTATCGCGGAAATTGATCTCGTGTTAATTTACAGAAACTACGAAATATCTGATTTCAGCTATGCGGGAACCCGACTCCCTTATCATTCAATGTAGCTACTATTTCATGATAAATTTTAAATAGCTAAATGAATCAGACAAGTGTATGAATCGCTGCTTTGTGTCGGTAATCCTGTTCAGTCCCTGCTCTTCTTGTTTCAACATAACAAGTCCGAATGGTGATACATTTATTAGATATCAGAGATTGCAGAACATCCTATAATTAATATGAAAAATTGTATCATAGTGAAATAAGCTTTCATCTTCTTGATGAGTTTCTCAGCTCTATCATTTCAAAAAACAATTCATTTTGCTTCGTAATAAATTTCATGGTAAATCTAATGTTTATTGAAGATTGGGAAAGAGTTTGCAGTTGCAGTAAGTAAAAAAAGCTATGACAAGTCTCATTTAGTCTTTATGTTTCCAAGAAAACTCTCCAATAACATGTATCATAAATTATCCAAATATTTGGTGAAATAATTAGGCGATGTTTTTACAAGAAAAAAGTTCTTCTCGATTTTCCTTATCTTTCCTTATCTCATATTAGTATTTATGCGACTTCTTAAAAAAGCTAATTGACCGTAAATTAGGCTAAACTAATCGATTTTATACATTCCAATTTTTGAGCTGATCATACATACTAAAAATATGTTCTTTTTTTTCCCAATGCTTGACAGTCCCTGCGAATGTGAGTTGCAAGGACAGAACGATTAAGAATACAAGTCAATCAAGATATTTCATTTCCCCTCTGTGATTTGTTCATTCGAGGCTTAGTTCTGACCGTTTGGCACCTGTTGCGCAAATTTAAATAAGTCTTCTCTACTGCATTGGTTGAAAATAAAAGCAAATTTATCTTTTATCCTTTAAGCTGGTTGTAATGATCAATCCAAGTGGCAGGTGAAGCGCGCACATGATAAAAATATTCTGTAGGCGGTGGCTTGCAATAATTTCTTATTATAGAATGTATTTTTTGATAAAATTCTAGTTTCTCTTGATCCCTTTTTTCCTCTAGCGCGGGCGTTTCAACTCCCGTTGAAAACGGGAAAACGTTGGCGCATAATTTTTCGTATTGTGAGCGTAAATATTTTACTTGGGGCTAGAAAATTTTACCTAATAATTTACTGTTTTATTATTGATATTTACTTTAGCAAAATTAATACCTAATAATGAAGATTAAAGTATACGTATTTGGCAAATGATAATCGATGAAACACCACTCTACTTATATTTATCCCGGATATTTTGTTTTCACAAGTGCAAACACTATAACGATATACACTAGATAATAATACGTTTTAAAATGTGTATTCTAAATATTTCCATTGTTTTAGACAAGCGCTTGGCTATTAAATATATTTCTAGTGCTGAAAATATTTGAAACATTCCCTAAAATTATTCTTGAACCTGATATTGCATCACTGAAGAATTCGTATCTCGGCTGCCTTTGTGAAAAATAGTTGACCTTTCATTTGAATAAAAAATTCATTTGGCCGCAGTACCGTACCTGACAATCTGATCACGAACAGAAAAATACTTTTGATAATTTTTGTTCATATTAGTTTAATGTTTTTAAAAGTGATTAGGTTTTTACGATGCTAACTGCTTAATATTTAAAGTTCACATCAGTTTTTATGTAACAACTTTTAACGGGCACAAGTAAATAAGAATGTGCAAGATGTAATTCTTTCTATGTCTGGGAAACCCGTCGACATTCCGCGACCCGCGACAATTAGATTGTCCCTTTCGGCACACACGTTCATGAGCACCTTTGAGACAAGTCGTCTCACGTATTCAAACATCTTGCGCAATCAGATGAGTGGCGAGCGGCTTGTTCTAGTGAACGCTTCGAAATAATAGACCATGAAACTAGCTTTTCCATTAAAATAAAGGAATCCGTGCATATAAAATGTCAACCCTATATTAAACCAACAAATTATGCATAAGAATCCTTGCTTGAATATTTAATCACTTTTAGTTTATACAAATTATACAATATTCTATTGTCTTTAGATTGTATTTAAATGTTTTCGCTTGGCTAACGGCTACACTCTGGAGAAGAGGCGAGACGCCTCGAAACATGTAAGTTTCAATTTAAAAACGAAAGAATGTTGTTACAGCAGTCAATAGCGTTGTTATTGTGGCTTTTCTTTATTCAAAAAATAAAACATGTTCTCCGTGATTTCATAGAGGCGGATGTTTGGGAGAATTCAAGAGCAGATCAGTAAAAACCCGAGCTGGAGACGCAGTCGAGAAAATAATTATTAATGAAAAAAAAAAGTATTTCATGGCTTTATGTGTTGAAATGTATTCTAAATTAAAGAAATATCCGAACTGGAAATTCCTAAATTTAAGCACAAACTAGCTAACTCAGTAACAGCGATAACGAAACGTGATTCTTTTTTGCAAATGTATGCAGCATCCTGACCCAGTCTTGTAATTGATGATATTCAAGATTTAACTAAAATACACCACCAATTTGCTCGCGTTCTCTATTGTCAAAAAAATATTACTTGATTAAGATTAATTTATAGTCGACGCACATGTAAATATGCCGTCTTTTTGTGTCGGTGTCTCAATATGCGTCAAGACTGGCATCTGATACAAAGACTTGTTTTAGATTATTGCAGACCCTAGATGTATTCATATCTACTGTTAGTAAATAATGTATTGTCAGCTAAGCATTTTTTTTGATAAACCGGCCTTTCCAAACCACTGGCTCTATGTTTAAACCCTGATCACCAGGCCTACTGGTCTTTGAAAACAACGAGACTATAGAGGAAGATGAATCGATTGGATTTTCGTTTGATCAGCCCAGTTTTAAGTTCAAGGGGTGTGTAATTACCTAGAATTTTCCAGCCAAGACTGGGAATGGTTATTCACTGCCCCTGCCGAGTTCTTTTTATTAAAGAAATCATTATCAGAGTAGTACCGGCAAACGGAATATGATGCCAAGAACAGTTTATGTTGACACAGTCCTGGCCGAACTTATAATATAATACATAGTATCTAATATGGCTCCATATTAGTAATTTAAAACTAATATTGGTAAAACATGTAAAATAACACACCAAAAAAATCTTCAAAGATCGAATCAATATTGGTTTCATAAGAACTAACTATAAACAGCATTTAAAGATCCCTATCAATTCATATAAGTCCTAAATGTAATGCCAGCCAAATACATTACCGTAAGAGATGAAATATGTACTTTACTGCGATAGAACAGAAAGCGTGTACAGACACACACATATAGCAAAACTACTAAATAAGAATACTAAAGCTACGCTAGTACTGAGTACATGTGCGTTATAAAAATATGAAATATAACTGAGTGAGTCTAAGGTTTTTACCATTCAAACAAAGTCATATATTCACTACACGACGAGAAATAATCTTTTTGAAACAATATTTATTTTGATTTCATATGTCAATATAAATATACTTGATCTGATATTTTACAGTTATTCTATAGTTATATAAATATATTAGTCTTAAGCTATAACAAGTTAAAATATAAAGGTCCGTTTTATCATTATCTTTCATCAGCAACTTATCATATAATAGTTTTGTTTTTTTATCAGCTAACATGAGAAAGTTAATTTAAGTTGTAGTTTGGTTGCCGGCTATCCAAAATATCATCCGGGTTCCAGACAGGATGAAATTCTGAACGAATTGTGCTTTTAGAAGAAAACTTGGGGATCCTCGCCTCCTTCTGTATAGAGACAAAAAAAACATCAATGCTTAGCTCATCCTGCTTTTAACAAAAGTTTGAATCTAGGATAAACCATGCATATTAAATCATCGATACTCAATTTTGCAAAAAAAATTTGAAGTAAAACTCAAAATTTTATAATTTTCTATTTTGGCGTCTAACCTATCCTTTCTTTCTGTTGATTGGTTAGTGGTAGCTGGAAATTTTGGACCAGACAATGAAAAGCTTGAACAAGCCTTTTTACGAGAAACATCATTACTCTGCTTCCCTTGTTTAATAACTGCTTGGTCCATCGCTTACTTGATATCTTTTTACCGTAAATATTCTATACCGACTATAGTATGTGTCCACTAGTCTTTGTTCGAAATGAAATCAGAGTATATGTACGTAAGAACACACTAACTACAATAAAACTTGAAAGTAATTTCTTAACCTATGAATGTATATTTGCCAATAACTGTTGAAGCTGGAGAAACTTACTGGAAAATGTCCTCTTTTTTTCCCAATGCGAGCCGGTCCTTGTGAGAAAACGTTGTAAAACACCAAGGATAGAACAGCTAAAAGTACAAAACAATTAAGAGACTTCATTTCCTCTACACTGACAGCCGAAATCTTCAAAAAGCAGTTTTGATAATTTTCTCCTTTGGAGCTTGTAACTAATCATCTACAACAAACTCTGTATTTATATCTTTTGGTTCTAGGAGAGACACCTGTTGCAAAAACACAGTTAACTAAATAGATCCAATTTGTGGAATACGTTCTCTACAATGCATTGAAAATATAAATAAGTTGTTTTAGTTGTTCTTGTAATTATCAGTTATTAAAAACATACGCACATCGGATCTCATTTGTGTTGACTGCAACAACCTACAAGTTATTTATTGCTTAGTTTCCTAATTACTCTTTCAATCTATAGCCTCCTTTGTCACATACAGATTTTTCCAAGGTCATGCATGTATAAACGCGTTTGGGAAAAACACTCGTAACCGATTCTTCAATTTTCTGACATAAATTATTTTATTTCAAACAATTTACCCGAAGTTTATTTTGGTTCTTTATGTGATATTCATTGATCATTTGCCTATTGATAAAGATCGAAACTTATTTATTAAAAATATGTATAACGCTTCATTTGAATTAAAAACCCATTATTTCACAGCACCATACCTAAAAAAATCAACTCAGAAAATGTTTTTGAGATGTGTTTTATAAATTAGTTTGATGTTGAAGTAAATTGTTCTGAACGATCAAAGGTGTGAGATATTCTTGTTGAAAAACTAAATGAGACACAATTTTTGAACTATCACATGAGACGCGTTAACGAGAGAATTTTCTGAAAAAGAGAAGCGTTCGAACCTCTAAATGATGTTTAGGACCAAATGTGTCCATTTCTTTGGTTTTTTGTCATAGAAAGAGCCCACGAAAGTATTGTACACAGTAATGTGTAATTAAGATAACCTAGCAATGCCCGCATCTGCTGCTGTTGTAGTATTTAACTCATTAGCTGGCATTTGTCTGATGCTTTGAGATGAGAGATAAACTGATTTTAGCGATAAGACATACGTATTCATACTTTAAGATACGAAAGACGAACTTTAGGTCAGAAACTTTGGCTTTTTTGATCGTACTCTCTAATATATGGTCATGATAGGCTTTAAACGAGTGAACTAAATAAAGGTAACTGTTTTTATTAAGAAGACAAACTTACTAAGGTATGATAAACATATTAGGGTAAAAAAAAGGTTACGATGGTTGGTTGGAATAGAATACAAGTCTCTTGTAGTTCGATATTTCTTGAGTGTAATTTAGTTTCAAATGATCTTATAATGTATTTTGGTTTAAATATTAAGAATTTGTGGAGGTGTGTATTTGAGTTGTTTACATTCGGCACAAATCAAACGGAAACAAAATAACTCTGTTTAGCCACATATCCAGGATTTTATATTATGATAATTAAAAAAGAAAAAGGTCGAAGGATGTATGAGGTTTATCAATTGATAATATACACGGAACTACAAATTCTACCGTTGTACAACTCCCCGCACTTTATATGCTAACAGGCGATGATGCACTGACGAACTTTAGCCGAAGACTTTTACTTTTATGATTTTCTGCAGTGAAACTTGTATTTCAGCTGTTTTCTGCAGTGTCCGCAAAAAAAAAAAAGTCTTTTGTTCTTTCTCTAGTCTCGGATATGCTCTTTGTCTTATATTTAGTTTCATGCTGATGATTGTAAAAAATGGTATTTAATCTTTCGATCTAGTACTGGGACAGAGTGTTTCTTATCAAAAACTGCTTTAGAAAAACAAAATAATTTTTTTTTTATCGTTTTGATACCGATAGAGTTAAGTTGCTGAGAAATCCCTGTTGTATTCCATTGTAGAAATAAATGGAAGATAGACTTTAAAGCTATTTTGAGTTATCATCATCATCATCATCATCAACAATGTTACAGCTTCATTATCATTAACAATTTTCATTTTCACTACCATTATTTTTACAATTATTTCTTTGAAATAACTGTTATTTTAACTATTATTTAGACTATAAAAATTTGTCATTTCAAGAAATGTCTTGTTACTGTTGTTAATGAAAACTTGAGGTAGACTGATGTTTAATGTTTTCAAGCTTATACGCTTTATACGTTTAAATCACCATCAGACTAATTTAAACGTTTTTACCCACGCGGTAACTATATTGAATGAAAAAATAGTTAATGAAAAAAAAGTGGTTCATGGTTTCGCGTATTGAAATGGGATTCTAAGCTAAAGACAATATCTTAACTGGAAATTCCTAAATCTAAGCACAGACTTGCTAACTCAATAACAGCGATAACGAAACATAGTTCTTTTTGGCAGCAGCATGCAACTTCCTGACCAACTCTTGTAATTAATGATATTCAAGATTTAACTAAAATACACCACCAATTTGCTCGCGTTCTCTATTGTCAAAAAAATATTACCTGATTAAGATTAATTTATAGTCGACGCACATGTAAATATGCCGTCTTTTTGTGTCGGTGTCTCAATATGCGTCAAGACTAGCATCTGATACAAAGATCTATTTTTGATTATTACAGACCCTAGATGTATTTCAGCTAAGCATTTTTTTGGAGCTGTTATACATATTAATATCCATTTAACTTTAAGAACCTGAGAAGGTAGAAATAAATACGAACAATCACGGTTCGTTATATTGTAATAATTTGTATAAACATAATACTAATTTGTAAATAGACCATTACAGGGTGAACGCATAATTTAAGTTGCTTAAGAGCAGCTGTACCAGGAGAGTGGTATATGAACTTCCCATAACACTTCTAGGACTCTGGTTTTCGCATCTTTTACGGCTCAACAGTAATCGAGATAACGTGAACATTAATAGAGCAAATAACTACATATATAAAACTTTATAAACAAAAATATTCAGACATTATATTAAATAAAATTTTTTATACTCTATATTGTCTTAACTTCAAGTAACATAAATTGTACAGTTTTATTTTTGTGTTTTGATATCAAAATCACCCAATTCTTTGTGTCTTCATTTACATGCACTCGTACCCGAATTTTACTGTTTCTGTTTGAGGGATCAAAATCAAAGAATAAACGTCGATAACTGAATTACTGCTGTGTTCATCTTTTTATCGAGGTTTTCCACAATATTGTAAAAGGTTGGCTTGTGCCAGGGCTCTGCTATTTTCTCGGCTCTAACGGGAAAAGCAGACTTATTTCATTAAACTTATCACATCGGTGATATATGCTCACGGGGTGCAGTCGAATAGCGATTGGTTTGCGTGTATGAATCTTAACGATTCTGTCGCGAGTATTAGAACCTGGGTCAGATGGCTGATTGTTGCTTTTGTAAAATATCATCTTAAATAACAATTTCTTTTTTGCTGGTCGGTAATATGTGACGAATCAGTTTTCTGTCCAGAAAGTTTTATTAACACACCTAAAATCCTCCTAAGCTTTTTTCCTTACCTATAATCGTTAGGAATTCTAAAAGAGTTCCAACTGTGCAATCATTTTCTCGTAGGAACCTATATTAACACAGGTTTTAACAAAGTCTCACGTCTTTCTACTGTTCCTTTAGTATCCAGTAACTACCGATTGGAGCTTGACGGGTTAGAGAAGTCCTTCTACTCCTTCTACGTATGTACAGCAGTTAGAAAGTTCTTCTTTTTCCTGGATCCACTGAGAACAGGTAATGTACTGTCATACAGTTGATAGTTTCCCAGTAATGCTTTTAATCTGAATTTTTATTTCGTCTCAGTCTTTGGATCTTTTAGTTTGGTCTTAGTTTCTTCTTATACTTGCTAACTTAGGACTAGCATCAGCATAGTGAATAAAACAATTACTATGTCCTTTGGTTATCTAAGATGCATGTTTTATATTTTGAAATGCATGTACCATTAAACTGGTTTGTAGTTTGTCAAGTAAGCAGGTGCTGTTCAGTCAGGGTGCGTAAGCAGCTAATGATGGACAAAATGTCACACATCTGTAAAAGTTTTTAGTGTTTTAGAATGTCGCAAAAAATGTGGTTTGCTTTGTTTTGAAATTGCTGATTGTGTTTCCGTGGGCATAGGCCTTAAAACCAAGGAATCCCTTCATATTAGATGGCAAATGCCAATTCTTAACCAAAGTGAAATTATTGTAAATTGAAAGAATGTAAATGAAATTAATTTCTTTTACCAAGTTTGCATTTATAAAATTAAGCTAACGGCTTTGTAACAACACACTAACGATGGGAGTTGTACTCTCGAAGCATGTCTGTTGTAAAAATCAAATATCTTCTCATTACTTTGAAACTAATGAATTCATTACTGCTATTTAAACCATTTGAAGAGTTTTAAGTTGTTAAAATCTTTTCCTTTGTAGGAAAAATCAAAATACAAGATATTCTAGCTTGCAGTTTCCTGGATGATTTACTGGAGGTGTGCGTTATAATGTTATTTTGGATATTCGTTTCTTTTGAACGAAATTTGGTTTTTGATATTGGTACACTGACTAAGGTAGATCTGAAAAGCTGTTCTCATTTTAACTATAAGTTCAAAATTTTGATTCTGCATTGGATGGGTTTTCCCCACAAATTAAGTTTCCCATGTGCTTGACATGCTAAGATTACAGTCCCAGTTTGAGGAACTTGCATTCACATAATACCCAAGTGATTTGATACGGGAGCGAGTATGCCCTGGTTTATCTCATGTATTTGTTTATATGAGTCCCCAGGAAATGTGTTACTGGAATCGTACTGGCACCAGTTCACTCTGGTCCTTCTGTGGTACAAGATGATGTAAATGATCCCTGGTATGAAACATTTAACGAGGGGAGATCTTATCTTAAGCCTATACATCTTTTGAATTATTGATAATGTATCCAATGGGAATTTCATACTGTCGCAATTATTTTATTGATCAAAAAGTTGTTATTAATAGTTATTAGTGATGTTTGTCGGACGTACTGTCACCCATGGGGGACAGGGATGGTTCAGACCTGTGGCTTAATCAGAACCCTTAAAAGTGAAATGAAAAACGTTTAAATATGTGCCATTTCTGATGGACACTTAAGAGAAGAAAGAAATACTTTGTCATCTTTTGATAAAAAATAACCATGAAGGGAATAAAATATTGGTGGAGGGGATTTAGTATTTGGTTTTAGATACCCCAATCAACCTAGTCTAAAATTGTTGTTCAGGCCTATTTACAAACGCTGTGAATTTTAGTCATCAATAATCATCACCATCATAATTATTGCTATTAAAATCATTACCATCATCATCATTAATCACCACGATCACTATCATCAACAACAGTCATTGTCACAATCATCACCGTCGTCATCAATAATCATCACAACCATCACCAATAACCGTCATGATTATCGTCATCATCATCATCAATATCACCACCATTATCACAGTCATCATTAATAATCATCACAATCATCATCACCATTATTATCATTATCACAATCATCATCATCGCCATTATCGATAACCATCACAATCATCGTCACCATCAAATATCATGCACAAAAAATGTTATTACCATCAGCATCATCGTCACCATCATTACCATCATCACAAGTATCATCACCATCATCACCAATACTCATTACAGTCACCATCATCAAAATCACCATCATTATCATCATCATTAATTATGATCGTCATTTCAATCATAATTATCGTAATCATTATCACCATTAACCATCAACGCTATTATCAACTATATCATTTGTACCAATCAACACAGACTAACGGCAAGTCTTGTTTTAGACTAAAAATATTTTGTTCCATGGATATTTGACATTGTCAATGCTTTCTTATCATGCAGCTCAGAGATGAAGATCTATCAAAAGAACAGCAAGATGCTAATTGGTTTTCAGCTCCATCAGCTCTTAGAGTATACGGTGTGTTTGTTTACTAGTGTATACTATTGTATGTTGTTCCATCAATTACAGAAAGCCTAACAGGCAAAAACAAGTGTTGTATTTATCTTTCACTAACTGCATTTGAGTCTTTCCTACCTATCATTTAAGTTAGACTGTGATAAGCTGGATTACCATTTTACTGTCTACAAAATCACATTGTTTTGTTTAGTCTACGCATTTTAGCTTCCAAGCAAATAAAATAAAAATATGTTATTACAATTTTGATGAGTTGTTTCATTGTTACAGGCCAGTATTTAAACCTTGACACTGATCATAACGGCATGCTGAGCAAAGAGGAGCTGGCAAGGTGAGAAAAACTAAAAATAACTTTTTAATTGGACACAGTTTTACAGATAGATAAGTTCTACACCGTAGTGAAAAGAATTTTTAAACTGACTTTCGGACTGTAGTCCTTCTTTAGAGTGAATGACAAAGGTTGATTGGCATTCACTCTGACGAAGGACTGCAGTGCGAAACGTCAATTTCAAAATTCTTTTCACTACTATGTAGAACTTATCTATTTGTAAAACTGTTTCTGTAGAAACACCGACGCAGCATTCAATTTATTCAATTTATTTTTGATTGGACTTGTCGGTAGATTATTTTCGACCTTTGTCAGGTTTGCGAATCTTAATAAGAAAGGTTGTTATAGAAGTGTTTTCTCTTTTTGTTCTGGCTATTGCTTTTGCAATTACGGTAAAACACTGGCCAAAGGTATAGAGTGATCGCATGATTGATGCATATGATCGTGTTTTTAGACCTCTGACCACTTTCACAGTTCTACAAAAAAGAATGCCTGTTTCACCTTGTAGTTAACTTTTAATGAAGTAGTCACTGTACAAGAGATGAAAGAGATTTATCCTCATCACCATTCACAAACTAGAGGAAGGTTTTGACCTTCATTTTAATGCAAACTTCATTTATATCCAATTTTATCAGGTATGGATCTGGAACATTAACCAAAGTTTTCATTGATCGATTATTCCAAGAATGCCTCACATACGATGGCGAAATGGTAAGGATGAATTTAATTTATAAATTTGCTCATTGAGATTTTTTACTCTGTATTTGGTGTTGTTATAATGGCATCAATCGTTAGATGATCCAAACGGAATGACTCAATTTATCATAGGAACATTGATTTGTATGTACAACAAGGACGATTACAGTATGGATAATGTTCGATTATGCCATTTAATTTGAAATAAAACAGAGAATCAAAGACCTTACCTTAATCCAACGCTTGACTAAATGTAACAGTGAGAGAGTTTGTGCCTCGGTGAACAAGGACGCATATATTATATAACTGACTTACAAAGTCAAAAACCAAACCTTGCTTATTAGTTTAACATATCATTTCACTAACAGGACTACAAGACCTACTTGGATTTTGTGTTGGCTCTGGAGAATCGTAAGGAACCCCAGGTAAGTGGAGAGGGAAGCAGTGGTTTCATGACATTCCTATTTCTAAATGTTTCCAATCTTATTCTTTGGTAAATAGACATTTTCAAGTGGCCATGGTCCATTTGGCTCGTGAAGGATTTAGATTTTATTTAATACAAATGAACAACTTGAAAATTCTTTTGCTAAAACGATCAGTATTTCCATCTAGCTAGAACAGTTTCTGATTTTAGCTTAGTTTCATTTGTTTATGATGTAACAATAGCGAACGATAGTATGTTTTTCACACTTATAGAAGATGATGCAAATTAACAGAATAAAGGTGTTTGTCTGCATAAAACTAAAAACTTTTAAAGTAATACAAAGCTGATTTAGTATATTTTACTTTTTTCTCCCAGGCATTGCAATACCTTTTTCGAATTCTAGACGTCCAGGTTGGTTTATAAATATTGTTGTTCCAATTATTTACCACATTAACTTTCGAAATTCGTGCGCCAGTTACTGTAGTATGGCAATTAAATACTTTATGGATGACATCAGGCTCAGAATAGATGGTAGGGGCAAGTTTAGTGTCATCAGCAAATAGACAAGCTACAGTTGATCTAGACCTAGATGGTCAATTTCTGAATAACTTCGATATACCAGAGCGAAGGAAAAAATCCGAATACATTTCCCTGAGTAACTCTCAAAAGGACCGCTAGTTGTGACAAGAGACTCATTAAGCCTTTACTCGTGGTACGCGTGGGACCGGGGACAAATCCCAAATATGGCAGCCACTGAACCGAATCGCTAATCGCGACATGAAAAAAAAAGAAAAAGAAATGGAACCCAAAAGTTGACTCGTGGTACCACGAGTAAAAATGTTACACTATTGATAACCATCTTCTGAAACCTATAAACTTCGAACTACAGTACTGAAACAAGTAGCCGTTTATACCGGTGTGTCCAATTTCTTTAAAAGGAGAGATTGAAATATACTATTAATAAGTATAGTCAGAGATTGAAGGGCATTATAGTCAAAGGCTTGTCCAATTATTTTTATGAAGAAAACAGAGCATCTGCTGCGACCATCCAGAAATTCATGTTGCCATGTAGATAAAGAAGTATTGAAATGGTTAATTAGTATATTGAAAGTGGGGATCTAGGTTGTTCTTGTCTATTCCCGCTGGACATTTGTCTCACATCTATCAAATGATTTGGATTTGAATAGACTCATTTAGCAACATATGATCAACGAACATGTTGAGCGAGGAGATGCGAGATGTATGTCCAGCGGGAATAGACAAGAACCTAACCAGTAACTCGGCTCCCTATGTGAATGTCTAAAGCACAGAGGGTAGAGCATCTGACCAGAAATCAGAGGGTTGCGGGTTCAATTTCCGTTAGTGACTCAGAATTTTTCTGAACATTCAACTTGAGGAGCATTTTCTTTCTAACTTTATACCACGTTGCAAACGTGGTATAGAATAATTTACGTTAGTTTTTTAAATAAAATTTGTTTTTTGTTTTACTTTTAAGAACGTTGGCAACCTAAACGTCTTTTCACTGAACTATTTCTTCAGGGTAAGTGCAGAAGTATATTTACATGTGTTTATAGTAATTTGATATGTTTTGGAGTGGAATGCTGTCGAGTGGAATCTTGTGAAGTGGAATCTCCTGGAGTGGAATCTTGTGGAGTGGAATCTAATGGAGTGGAATCTTGTGGAGTGGAATCTTAGGCCTTCCGGGGAGAATGTCTGTATATATACACAAGAATCTCTAGACCTCTTTGTAATACCAAGAAAACACAAAATATTGCTTTTTTTAGATAATTTAATAATGGAAAACAAGTCAGAATTTTTCACCGAAAATTTGTTTGACTGTAGTTTGTGATTGAAAACAACAGGCGATACAAGAAGAGATGAAGAAGCATGGTCATGAACCGGTGAAGTTTCTTGATGTTAAGGATGAAATATTTGATATGGTGAAACCAGCGGATCCTTACAAAATCACTCTCCAGGATCTTATTAATAGGTCAGATATTACAAGAGCTTTATTAAAGAGCCTAACCGAGCTCTTTAGTTATTTGTGTTTGTGGTTGTATAGCTTGCGAGTAAAATTGTCGTTGTTGCTGTAGTAATGATCATCATTGTATTTGTTTTTGGGCAGCCCATGCATTTTTAATATGAAGAACTTCATGACAATATTACCGACTCCCAACATTTGTTGCTTCATAGCTCAGTTGGTTAGAAGACTGCGCCGTTATTGCACAGGTCCTGGGTTCGAACCCCATTGCATTTGAAGCCTGGAAGGTTTTTTCAGGTTTCTCTTTTGCAGTTACATCTTTCTAACAGAGGATATTGCACGGTGGTGCCAACATATGAAGTTTAAAACACTCATATCTATGTAATAAACAAGAGGATATTTTATGGCGGCGCCAACATAAACTTCATATGTTCAAGCCAACGTGTAATTTTCTTTTTATTACATGGATATGAGTGTTTCGAAAATAAAAAAAAGAACTAGACGAAAAACAAAGGAACGACGTCATCGATATCTTCACTAGTAAAGATATGGAAAATAGGTCCCTTGTATCCCGAATGTAGTTTCGTATGAAATCTACGAGTGGCGTATTTTACAGTAAAACACATTTTACAGTAAAACACTCATATCTGTGTCATAATTATTCATATTTTAAATCAAGCAGGATCACATTCAGCTATAAAAATAGTTAGAGCTTTCACTCCTTCGCAAATACTCAAATTGCTTGAGATTTTAAAATTAGTTTTATAAACAAAAGGAGAAAGTAAATGAATAACCAACTTAAAAAACGAGGACAATATTTTATTTAAGAAAAGTATGCATTCTCTCTCGTCAGAGATGCTTCTATGATCCCTTAAAGTTAAAGTAGCAGTAATTCATATTCTTAGAGTATATTTTAAATTTGGCATGCTGTTTTATAAAACGATTGTGAAAGAGATTTCCATTTCATTTTAAATTGATTAATTCTATTGTTTTTCCTGGTACTTGCTTCTTATATTCGAATTTTGTCATCTAATAACGCTAGAAAGATATGAATTGAAGGAAAGGTTTCTGCTATCTTGGATGCAAATATATGATATTTAGCTATGAGTTAAGAAATAAAACATGTTCTCCGTGCTTTCATAGCCTGTGGTGAAAACCGGGGCGAACTTTTGGGAGAATTCGAGAGCAGATCAGTGAAAACCCGAGACGCAGTCGAGGGTTTTCACCTGGTCGAGAATTCTTACAAACTTTGCCGAGGTTTTCACCAGGCTATGGAGGCACTGATAACATGTTTTAGTTCTCTTATAAAATTTTTATTTTCTGTTTTAACAAAGAGAAAGACTTTATACAAAGCCGTATGTATACTTAAATTTCTTTCATGAAGCTGTAACTTCTCACAACTTGGAGACAGAGGCAGCCAATTGCTCACGTCATTTTCGTGCTTCATAGCCCTATGAAAACAAACTTGTAGACCAATGAAAACGCACGTACCATCCAAATTATTTAATAAAAAAAATTGATTAAAAGCAAACAGTTTTGAGGATTCAGGTTTGAGGCTGTGTAAAGCATCAGCTACTTTTATATTCTGTATAACAGCGAAAGTTGTTCAGAAGTTTTTGCTTTCACAGTTTTAATATTTTATCACAGCTTTTAGTTTGACTTCTATCGGTGTTCAGTTTATAAATAAATATCTTGTTCAACTGCGAGTAAGAACATTCGAAGATTTAAGATTCAAACCTGGATTAGGAAGATAATTACACTCCATGGAGGTAGCGTGGCTGATTGGTAAGACTTGGGAATTGGAATGCGGAAGACCCGGGTTTAAATCCCCGACCCGGGCTACTAAATGAGTTTGTCCTTGGCGATCCCAGGGGCAAGTTTACGACGGTTTGTGAATAGCCAGCTGGTGTGCCTCCTACCAGTTGTGATTCTTAACCAGTTTAGGGAAGTTGTCATTACGTAATTATTGTTATTATTATTAGTGTTGTTCACAGCATTTTGCTGGATTTTGGCAAGACATCAAGCTACACCCTGTAGCCTTATTATTATTATTATTATTATTATTATTATTATTATTATTATTA
>JANCMA020058038.1:0-26497 GCA_024336925.2 Zoanthus solanderi | reverse complement strand
AAGCCAGTTATAAACTATTTTTTAAAACACTAAACCGATTAAGTTTTGAATCTTAATTGTTAAATTTTAATATTTTTTTAATTGTTTTGTTGGTTTTAATACGTAAGGTAAAAGCTGAAATATCTCATTCTAAAGGTATTTAGATAAAGACTAAGTGTTAGCAAAAGCAAGTAAAATTACGTAGACGTTGTTTTAAATCGATTCTACACTCCTCTGGGAAACAAAAAAATCACACTTTTCCTGTTAATTTTGTTTTGTTTTGAAATTCTAGCACGTTCTTTTGCGTCCCAGTAACTATTTCACGGGTTAAATTAAATTACCACACAAAGCATCACGTCTTAGTAAAGGCGGGGGCAGCTGTAGTGAGAACTATTCCTAGTTATATTGAATTTGAAGAAGTCTATAGTAACTACTGCAGCTTCATTGATACCGAACAGAATGTTTTCAGCACGGTCAACAAATCACGCTACCGAAAAAAAAAGTTTAGAAGACAATGCAAACTGTAAAATAAAAAAAATGGACAAGAAAGAACTAAATAAAAACAAAACGTAATTTTATTTGTCTCATAAAAATTTATATCAAAACAAAATTAATGTGTAATTTTGGTGAGAAATCATATCAATGATTTTAAATCGCACTTCACTTGAGATGACACATAATTGTACTATTCAATAATCTCAACCTTAAATCAAACTCATATTTTAAGTGCGTAATATTGAAAAAGTAACTTTTATGGCTCTAATAGGTGAAAGGAGCCGATTGTCAGTCAATTAGTTA
Source organism: Zoanthus solanderi (assembly GCA_024336925.2). Lineage (NCBI taxonomy): Eukaryota > Metazoa > Cnidaria > Anthozoa > Zoantharia > Zoanthidae > Zoanthus > Zoanthus solanderi. Next base: position 25,720 of record JANCMA020058038.1, on the reverse strand, counting down.
TTAACTGCAGACAGTACTGTTTCTGTCTTCTAGGCCTCATCATTGCACTGCTGATGCTGGAGTTGAGGGAAGGCTATATAGCCACCTCAGACGATCTCACAAATGTGGGACCATCATACCACGTCATGGTGCTCAAACTAGAATAACTAGTGAGAATTAGTTATTTATAAACTTTAATTTTCTACTACAATGTTATTAATGGCCTTATCTTCTTCAGTCCCATCAACATCTGTAAGTTAGTCTCATTAGCAAAGAGGAATAATGCTAAAAATAAAATAATGTAAATTACTACTGTTATTTAAAGAATAATGTTCCAAGGACTAGCTTTTCTTCAATACAACTCAAAATAATGAAAAAACTTTAGATTTATTGTACATGAAGAAGAGATATGATGTATGGAATGCAGTAATGAAGAACAAAGATTAAATGCAAAATATAGTTATTCTAATTAGAAAGCAGATAATAATATGCAAGTGGTAACAAATCTTAAAAAGATAGCTCTTAATATAATGTGGACAACTTTCACGTCTTAATTTGAAGTTAGTATCAATATCATATGTAACAAACACCCAATGTTTACCTGATGGGCACCTAAATCCTGCAGGGCACAAGTAGCCCATGGACGGATCAGTTGGTTTAGGTGTGTTTGAACCGCCTGTACACACATAACCTGCATCACACGATGGTGCAGTGCCAAGAGGAACCACAGAGCCATTGCAGTATCGTCCCACTGGACACGGGTAACACTGTGAACTAGACACTATACCTCCCTGGTTGTGGAAAGTTCCAGGTTTGCATGGTTGCGGATCTGAACCATTTGGGCAGAAGAAACCAGGTGGGCACTTATCATTTAGGTATTGGTATGGGAATGCAGTATAACTTGGATGGCCAGCAGCAAGTATATCCTCGATGGGTGTTGGAGATTTGGACCCTTCAGTGCAATAATATCCTCCATAACAAACACCTGTTGGAAGTTCTAGTCCCGGGGTAGCACAATAGAAACCACGAGTGCATTCGGTGCAGTTATCTTGATGAGACAAACCACTGCGATTGTTGAAAGTTCCTAAGGGCGAAATATAATAAAGTCATATCAGAGCTCTTCCTCAAATAGCTTGGCCATAGTGAAACCTCATTGAAAGAAAAAAACAAAATCAAATGTAATTGCTTATCACTTTGAATACTAGAGTTCTTCTTACCAACTAATAATCATCTAACATTCTCGATTTTGATTATTTACACTATGTTCAATCATGTATACTAAAATATATTATTTCGTAATAATATATGCCTACAACACGCTGATTGTAAACTGCTAACAATTTGAAAAGTTAGCGGCGAACGCACGATGAAAGCTTTAACTGGAGAGGGGAAATTTTTTCTATACGATCGTTAAAAAAATCGTCTAGTGGAGATCGGCCTTAACATGAATCATAACTTTATCATGTTTCACAATGGTATCCTGTTACACTTACGTTCTGGACAAGGGAAGTCTCTGTAGCTGGTTGTTTTAAAAGGACAGTAATGTCCCTTTTCACAAACTGATGGGGCGACCACTGGTGCACTGGTTGGATCACAATAGTAACCAATCGGACAGTCCTTACAGAAACTCTGACCTTCCTCATTCTGATATGTTCCGTTCTCGCATCTCTTTGGTATTTCTGTTCCCCGAGGGCAATAATGGCCTTTAGTGCACTTATAGTCGGCAGGAGTTGCAGTATCTTGTCCACTTGGACAGTAATAATTTGCAAAACATTTGTCAGTTGGGGCTGACAGCCCTGTCCCAGCACAATACCTTCCTGCAGTACAGTTCCTACAATCAGAAAGCTTGCTGTTCATCTTTGTGCCTGAGAATGTTCCAGCGGGACATGCCATTGGTACTCCAGTGCCCCTCGGACAGTAGTGGCCGACAGGACATTCAAACTGGTCTGGGACTGTAGCGCTGTCATTGCAGTAATAGCCTTGTGTGCAATCTTCAGTAGGTGTGTCAAGACCAGCGTGAGCACAGTATTGCCCCAATTTGCATGGCAGAGGTTTTTCAGACCCGCTGGGGCAATAGCTACCTGCTGGACAAATGTCGCCTGCAAATACCACACATCAATGTAAACTGTTTTGTTTTCACCAAAATTTATTTTATCAAACTAAACTGAAAACTATTCGTCAAAGCTAAATTGTAGGTTTTACACATGTTTCAGATGCTTTCTGGGGTACATGTAAATGTTATTTTTAAAGACCATGAAAACAATTGTAGGCTTGTAAAAATATACTCAGCTTCAGTATCGTCTTTGAAATGTATTTGCAAATTTTAAAAAACGAAAACATTAACACTTTTTAAAACTCATGATTGATTAAATAGAAAAGCTAAAATACGTTTCTTTACTTTTTCTAGTTTTTATGTCTTTTTAATGGGATTAAAAAACTATGCACACTTGCGAAAATGGCAGTGCGAATAAAATCTTTTCGTTAGATGTTGCAATTCTGTTGAGAATAGTGCAATATCAACTTAAATCTAAACCATATTTTCTGTCACGACAATGACAATAGTAGTTATGTTTTGACAAACATAAAATATAAATATCAAAAGGAAAGAGGACAAAGGTAAAGTTTGAGCTGTGGATTTATCAGGAATTCTCTTATGCTTTGCAACGTAAATCTAAAAATTAGAATTGTAAAAGGTCATTTGTAACTGAAACTGCCTAAAGATTTGGTTGAAACATGTCTTTTTCAAGCTATTAAAAAATAGTTAAACTTTCTAGTAGAAAATGCTTAATTTTGTAGCTTCATTATTTTACACACTATCCATTTTATCCTTGGATGGACTATTTCTTAATAAAAATGTTTACCTGTTGTTTTATTCCACGCTGGGCAAACACATTCAAAGTTTGTGTAACACGTGCCACCAGGACTTGTAGCTCCGGTATAGTTAAGTATTCCAATATCCCCTGGACGGTTACTCGATGATCCACCAGCACAGTAGAACCCAGGATCGCAGTCACCATTTGGTTCTACTCTGCCGGCTCCTTGGCAATACTTTCCTGCAGGGCACAGTTGGCACGAAAATACAGAGGGTTGGGAGGTCCTGTTATTAAATGTTCCTGGTTTACATGGGTACTCTGTAGCAAATCTGGTTCCGTTTGGACAATAATGCCCCTCAGGACAATCAAATGGTGTGACTGTAGTGCCGTTACAGAATTTACCTGGAAAAATGTACTATAGTGAAAAAGGGTACTCGCAGAAACAACTCCACAAACTAATCAGAAAGTGCTTTGAAACCAAGAGTACACCATTATTATTACCAGTTAGCAAAATGTTATCTCTGAACCTTTAGAACCATCACAAATACATAGGCTAAGATGCAAGGTAACAATTTAAGAATACTTTGTGATTCTTGTATGTTTCCAAAATATTTTTTTACACACTTCTCACACGCAAGCACGAATTTATTCACCATTGGTCCATACTTAAATGACTCTACCCTTAAAGCTCCAAAAAATCACTTTTAATCTTTGATTTATGTATAATAGTTTCTTGTCTTGCTAACATGAAGGCACAAAGTTTGGGTGAGAAATTCGGGTGATAAAATTTAAAGAGGATGAAACAGCAATTTAAAGGTCATTGCCCTGTTTTGCACTGCGCATCTCTACTGCGCATAACACGCCACTAAGTGCAACATTTTTTGTCAAACAATTTTTCAAGATGGCGCCCGCTCGCGGTAAATTTGGAAAGTTCGTCAGAAAGAGAGAGCTTCAGAGGCGAGAAAAACTGGCCACTTTCTGGAAAAAAAATTAAATAGGAAAAGCATTTCTAATACTCAAGAAAAAAATACTGCAGCTAAGGACGAAGTTTTAAGTTTTTTTCACAGAAGACGAGGGGTCGAGCTAGATGTATTGGCGACTGCTCTTGACACCGGCTGTACTTTGTGCAGCAAACCTTAACAGCTGTCAAATTGCTTCGACGAGACAGTTGCCAGGCTGGGGAGTTTTCTCTATATCTACTGTATTAATTGTGGAGAAATAAATGTTTGTCGAACGAACAAGACCCACTGATGTTAAGGCCTCATTTGTGCCATCAAAGGGCCTGGGTACAAAACCCAATTACTTTTACATGAGTATGGCAACCCCCTTATTTTTCAAAATGTTTTAAGTTTAAATAGCTCAAGCACTAACATTTCAAAAGAATATTAATTTTCTCTAACCACAGTAGCATCTAACAAGCAAGAAAGAGAGGATAATAGCCATAGCAATCATTTGTTGTTAATATTGCCTTGTGTTTAAATTTTATTTCTTTTTACCACAACATGCTGTCAATTTCTTTAATAATGCTGAAAATTGTTTCCATTTTTGCATTATTGTAAGTTCCAAGCTTTCCAATATTTCAAATTGAGGAAAACATCACAGTCTCAATTTTTTTTAGGTTTGTCTGCTAAGAGTTCCTTAAAAAGCTTGGTGACCCCCCCTTTTTTATTTCCCTTTTGGAAAGATATTATAATATGCCATAGATAAACAAAATTTGAAAAGGATCTTACGTTGATTAATATTTTGGGGCAATAACTCTAAGGTGTGTAAAGCACTGTTACCTGCAGGACACAGAACACAGGCAGCCATTTGTTCCTGGTTGGCATAGTAACCTTGTTTACAAGCTGATGGTATACTTGTCCCCTCAGGACACTCATGTCCCTTATAGCAGCGACCGCCAACTCCTAAAAACCCTGAACTTGGTGATTTGACATTCACTCCTGATGTACAGAAGAAACCTGAAATACAAGGAACAAAAACGAATTCATCTTGTTTTTTTTAGTTTTATTTTGAAGAATTATACAAGAACAACATGTAATAAATATACTTTATAAAAATTATAATAGTTTATTGTTTAATGGTTAACTTTGGGAGTAAAGACCATAAACTAATTCTAGTAGTAATCAATATTCAAGGAATATGAAAACCATTATAAAGCAGAAGCACAAAAAGTTTTAACTTTCAACTTATTCGGAACTTGAGCTTAAAATTAAATATTTTGTTAAAATGTCTTCTTTCAACCGCTTAGATAATGATATAATGAGCACTGATTTTTTTTTTAGCCTTTAGCTTGTCCCCAATTATTCCTATTAGGGATGAAGAACAGCAAACAAATTAATACAGTTATGAAATTTGCCTCATAAAAAAAGAACTAGCAGGTTAAGGTGATCATTAATGAATCTATGTGTCTGTGTTTTAGAGAATGATATGTTGGTCAAAAGTTGTCTTATTTTAAATCATGTTGGATGCCAAGTCCCTGTACAGTGACACACTTGGTCTAAACCGATGGCTTAAATTAAGGTCTATTTTAGTCTCAATCCAATCCATGTATACCAAGTTACGTCCTCACAAAACAATGCGCAAGCTAAAAACTGTTGTATGTAGCACCTACCTCCAGCACACAGACCAGTAACACTTGATATACCAGGCACAGCACAGTAACTTCCTCCTGAACACTTAGTACACTGACTCTGGAGAGAAAGTCCCGCTCGCCCACCATACGTGCCTACAGGACACGGCCTGACATCATAGCCAACTCCTCTGGGACAGTAGAAGCCAGCAGGACAGGGTTCAGGATAGACCTGTTTGATACACTGAAACCCTTCAGGGCACTCCAGACACAGCGATGCACCTAGTTTTAAATGTGGCCACAATTAACACCAAATTATAATTAGATATTTAATAATAAATGATGTAAAACATCTAAACAAAACAATTTATAAAATAATTTGGATACTACGTGCGTTTTGATTGGTCAATAAGTGTGTCTTCATAGCGCTATGAAACACGAAAATGGCGTGAGCAATGTGGTTGACTGTCTCAGAGTTGTAAGAATTTACAGTACGCACTTCGTAAACCGTCTTTCTCTTTGTTAACAATGAAAATAATTATTTTTATAAAATAAATAAAACATGTTGTCCGTGCCTCCATAGCCTGTTGAAAACCTCGGCAAAGTTTGTGCGAATTCTCAGAAGTGAAGACAAACTTCCCAGTGGAAATATATAGGTATTTTATCGATAACCAAATTTATTACATAGATGAGTGTTTTACCGAAAAATAGACAACTCGCATTTTCCATACGAAACTACATCCGGGATACCAGTGAGATATTTTCCATATCCTCTCTAGTGAAGATATCGCTGACGTCATTCCTTTGTTTTTCCTTAATTTTTCGCCTATTTTTTTTTTTATTTTCGAAACACTCATATTTATGTAATAAAAAGAAAATCGCACGTTGGTTTGAACAAATGAAGTTTATCTTCTCGTGGAAAAAAGATTTCACTCGTTTGCTGCGTTCATTCTTGAAATATTTTTTCCATTCAAAGATAAACTTCATATGTTTGCGCCACCGTGTAATATCCTCTATGAAGCATGCCAAAATGTAAGAGCAATAAGAATGATATTTTATCATGCACTTTTAATCCTGAAAGTTAACGTTTCGTACTACACTGAAAGTTCTACAAGAAGGTAATTACAAATTGTCACAATGTGTTCCTAAATGCTCACCAGTTTCATTCATGTAAGTCCCGTTAGCACATGGCAGTGGTTTCCTGGACCCAACCAGGCAGTAGTAACCCTCGGGGCAAATGTTTCCGGTGCGCCCATCTGTTGGATTTGGTTTGCTTGCATTTCCCGTGCAGTAGTAACCAGCGTGACAGTCAGACGTCACGCTATCTTTACCTGGTGTCTCGCAATACTTTCCTGGGTCACATGGTACACAATCCTCGATTTTTTCCTTACCAAGATATGGGTTATATGTGCCTTTTGGACAGTCAATGGGGATGGGCGTTCCCTCTGGACAGTAACTGCCATTGGGACAGTCAGTACCGAATGGTTTACCAACAGGGGCACTTTCTGTTGACCCCCCAGAACACCAGTGGCCTTTGGAGCACCTGAGGGTTGGGTTAGTTTGAATACCAGGCGTTGGGCAATAATATCCAGGTGAGCAAGGTCGACACTGGCTGGAATTCATAAGTCCAGTTTCGTTGTTGAAGGTTCCTGAAAAGAAAAACATTCTTTCTTTAATTTCTTGGTTACAAAATTTGTTGAATTGGTATGTTATCCTTCAAGTTACTAACTAGGATGCAAACTGGCGTTGGTAATATATTTTGTACAAACAACATCAACTTTAACATCTTTTACTTTTTACTTAGTTTTAATACACCTGGCGAAAAAATGCCAAACGTTAAAACTAATAGAGTTAACAAAAACCATGAACAAAAAAAACATTTAACTTCCTCATTTGTGCAGGTAAAAAAACTAACAGACATGTAAGCTTCGTAAAGTAAAATATTGAAAACCTGTAGAACTAACAAAGCTTGATAGCAAGGCCATCGTCAACACAGAATCACTATTTACAAAATAGGTGAAAAAGTATTAAACCAATCCTCATGCAGCCAGTACGTATCTCCAGTTTCTGTATTACTATTAAGGATTTGAATCCCATTGTTAGTTGATTTGTAGCTGAAGCTGATAACCCATTCATTAAGAAGTTCATAACAATAGAGGGCTAAGGCAACTTTAGCAGAAATAGTGGTTATTACATGGCCTCGCTGTGACACGAATTTTATCTTCGAGTGCTAAAAGTAATGTTCTGTTTATTTTATAGATACTGAGGACACTTCGACATTTTAGAAATGAAATTTCAAAAGAACCAGCCGCAAGCGCTTGAGCAGGAAGCTTACAGTTGGCTAATCATGTTAGTAACCATGGCGATACCAATATTCTCCCACGTGATAGATAAAAATAGTACCTTCACTGCGTGTGACCACAATATGATGTTTTAGTAAAAGGAAAAATCCTTGTATTTTATCAGTATCTTCATAATAAAAAAGGTATACCATAGGAATTCTTTTAAGGTTGTTAAATCGAAAACCTTCAATTTATTTTTAGCTCAATTGCACTATTAACGAATACTAAATTAATTAATTAACCATATAATTTGAGTATTTTTAAAGTGCATATCTTGTTTAAACCAACCAGAAGGACAAAGCTCCCCAACATCAGATCCCTCGGGGCAATATCTTCCTGTTGGACACTTTCCGCCAGTGCCATCATTGGCTGGTGTGGGAGAGGAAGCTGATCCGGTACATACGTAACCTGGTTGATCAAACATTGAGTAAAATATTAAATTCAAAGTGAAAAATAAATTTAACAGCGATAATAACACTTCGGAGTTTTAATACTGACATGTTTTGACAGTTGCCACTGCCATCATCAGAGTATAAAATGATACTATGGTAATAAGTATAAATACACAACTCGTAATAGTAATTAGCATAAATACAAAGATTAGCAACTAAGCTTTAGGTTGGCATCCTTTACCTGTTGATTTAAGGAAGGCTTAATCCAATTAATATGCAATGCCTCCTTTATCCTTAGGCTAAATTCAAAGTAAAATAAAAACAAAACCCGAACGTTTTTCAGCGATTAAACAGCATGTTGACAGAACAGACCATGACATTTACCCAAAATATGTTGAACTGAAGGAAATAGCGTCAATAGCCTCTCTCCCAAAGGCTTAACTTAAAGTCGTGACATTCCCAGGCTGACAAAAATGCCACAAATGAACGAAAGCCATTCCCAAACGCATACAAGTCCTTTGTAAAGCCTTCCTAATTTTAATTTCAAATCTTTACTTAGTTTTATATTGTGCGTTCTGCCTTTGTATATTTTCATTGCTCTGATGAAGGCCGCAGGAGTGGTTAAAAATTCAGTAAAAATATTTTAGATTACATATTTTTAAACAATTTCTAACTGTATATATATTTATTTAATTTTTTTTAAAAAAATCAGTTTCAATTTTCTTTTTTATTCAATATGATATTCACTGATCGCCAATCAAACAGAACGTTTTCGATCTACTTGATCATCTTAAACAAGAATTGAACCCCAAAATTGACGTTTTATACTTTGAACACTTAGACAAAGTAGAACAAGTACATGAAGTTTTTTAAACTGTTAGCCGAGCAGTTCAGGAAAATCTGAGCTTTTGTAACAAATTGACAAGATTTGATCGGCAGCTTTATATATATGATGTCAGCGGTTGTTTTAAAAAGATTAAAAAGAGGAATAAAAAAGGTACTGTGCAGCTATTGGTTGCTATAAAAGAAAAAAACTTCGCAAGCCACAGATTGCCAAAAAATATCAAGATTTCGAAGCACACTGACATTTTTAAGCTCTGAATATCGTAACCTACACCATACCACCATTTGAACACCACTGACAATTTCAACAGTGACCATGGTACTGAACCTTTTCTAGAAAATTCTTCGTTTTTACATTTAATTCCTCAATGTAATTCGACTCCAAAACTCAAAAAACCTTCATTATACCAAAAGATTCAAACAAAAAAAAGGATAGTTTTGGCATTCAGTTCTCCTTTAAATGTAATGAATACAAGCTGAATTAGAAAGTTATACATGAACCTCAAAAAAAAAAGCTAATTGTTATGTTGTTCTAATAGGGAACAATAAGATGAATGTTATTTTCAATTTGCTAATTCACGAGGGTTTGGTATTCGCACGTAACTAAGATATAATATGGTTTCCTAAAACTCCTCTCACCAGTCTCCTCTCTGACCTGAAAACATTATTACTAAAATATAACATGAATGAAAAACGAAACAAAAAATGTATTTCTATACTTACCAGGAGCACAAAGACCAGTAGGTCTGGTAAGGCCAGCAGAATCACAGAACATCTTCCTAGGGCACAAAGTGCACTGACTGTGTTCATGAAGGTTGTACTGCTCACTGTAAGTTCCTGCAGAACAGTTAAACTCCTTCTCGTACTTGGTTCCACTAGGGCAGTAATGGCCAGGAGTACAGTTGCTTGGTTTGACTACTCCAGTGTCAAGGTTTGTTGGATCACAATAGTAACCTGGGTCACAGGTCTTACACCTCCATTGGCCCTCCTCATTTTGGTACTCACCAGGTAAGCACCTCTGAGGGGTACCTGATCCAGTTGGACAACTGAAGCCCTTAGGACACACTGCCGTGTTGTTGTTTACAGATCTCGGAGGACAATAGTAACCTTGTAAACACTCGAATATTACTTGCGTCATGTGTGACAGTGGACAATAATAACCTGCTGTACAGTTGAGGCACTCTGACTCCTTTGACTTACCAGTGTAGGGTAGGTAAGTACCTGGGGGACAAGCTCTCTCCACGGGGGTACCCTCTGGACAGTAATACCCTGCCGAACAGCTAACTGGGTTGGAGACAGTGTCTCCACCTTTGCAATAATAGCCTGCTGTGCAATTGTTACTAGGGCTGGAAAGGCCATCTCTGTCACAAAACATTCCTGCAGGGCAAGGCATCTCCCTTGAAGAGCCTCTAGGGCAATAGTTCCCTTTCCTGCAAATGCCACCAGTAAAGTTGAGAGAATAGAGTGGACAAGTGAAATCATCAGAGTTATTATGTGTCTGGTTCACTTGCGGGACAGGACGTTTGGTGTATGCTCCACGTGTGCAGTACCATCCCCCATCACACTGACCTGTAGGTTGGGTAAGGCCATAACCTTCACAGTAATACCCAGGTTCACAGGAAATACAATCTGACGGTTCCAAGGCTCTGGTCTTGTTGTTATAAGTACCAGGAGGACACTTGAATGGTGTGGTGGTAGCAGCAGGACAGTAATGTCCCCTCGGACACACATCGCCATAAATTTCACCCACTGGATTTGATAAGACAGCACGTCCTTTACAATAATATCCAGGATCGCATGTTCCATTGGGGGCTGCTAAACCATCTTCAGCACAGTAATACCCACCGTAACAGTCCACGCACTCTGAAATATTAGTGAGACGTTCCCTAGGGCCAAAGGTTCCTTTAGGGCAAGCGGCAGGTTCATAATAGCCAGACTCACAGTAGAATCCTGGTGGACACGGGGCACCAGTGTGTGTGTCATTTGGATTGGGATACTTGGCACCTTCAACACAGTAATATCCAGCATAACAACGGTCTGTAGGTTTTGTAATTCCTGCTTTGTGACAGTAGAAGCCTCTAGAACAAGGAGTGCACTCAGAAGCACGGGTGCGCTTGGTTTGGTTTCCAAAACGTCCTTCAGGGCATGGGTGGCTATAATGTATCACAGAGATTCAGAGTTTTAGAGTAAAGTACTGATAAACTGAATGATAATACTTACACAAATGAAAATTAAAATATGCCGCGATATTTCCTTAATTACTGGGTTTCCTGTGGCAAACCGGTCTTAAAATTGGGTTAGTTTTTCTGTTTTTAGCCATAAATTAGCGAGAAATTGGAATTCTTGCACAAGAATCCTAATATGGTTTTGCAATGACATCAAACAATGTGTGATTGACTCGGGCATTGGCATCACCATGACCATTTGACTGAAGGGAACAGCGAGGAAAGTTAGTCAAAATAGCATTGTGTGAAGTTATTGAATTTTTGAATGGATTGGGATTTCTCTATGCTCAACCGGAAGCAAAAGCTAATGTTGCAAGTGCTATAATTACTTTTAGATCTGATTTCCGCAGAACTGTTGGTCTCCTGTTGTACTAAGTTTCTTCTTGGTATTTACACCTGCATTGCTCACAAAATCTACGGCAAAGGCTAAGCTATTGCTAGGTCAACAAATTTGCGAGTCCCACTTGAGTCAAGTATGTTTCAATGCAAACAGTGATTAAAACTCAAATATTATACAAATAGTTTTAAAGGAGAATGTGACTGAGCAAAGTACCGTGAGTATCACAATGATTTTCAAAGTCTTGTCCGAAGTTGAAAGCAAAAAAACAACAGACAGTTGCATGGCAGCTGTGCTTTGGTAAGGATATGAAGTGAAGTCCGGAATTGAACTGGAAACCTTGTGGTCAGAAAGCAGAGATCTTGTAAATGCGCCAATATGCCTGCCCATTTCCTTAATTAGAATAACATATTAACAAAAAAAAAAAAACACCAGAAAACATATGTATCAAAAAGACAAAGCGATATAATAGATCTTTACATTGTTTCAGTATTATATTGGATTTATAGTTCATACATCAAAACTGCAATTCTGTTGGTTTGTTGATTTGCACTGAGTATATAATGGTAATGAAACGTCAGTGGGATTCTCATTATGATCACAATCAGAGATAAAAGATGTATGTTACAACTTGAAACTGGCTATAACGCCACATTGGTAGTGGGCATTACCCCTGTTTCCATCAGCCACATCCAACGAATACTGCACAAGATAAAATTTAAAATACAACATTACCTGTGAGCCGCTTTGGTGGCTGAAGGACAATAGTATCCAGCAGGGCAATCTGATGGACTCACCACTCCATGAGAGGAGCTGTTACTACCACTGGACTGGTTGATCCTGGCTTCATTTGGGTCACAGTAGCTACCCGCTGGGCATGTATAACAGAAGCCTTTTCTAATATATGGTTGGTAGGTTCCTGCTGCACATGGATTATGCACACCACTACCTTCTGGACACATGTGACCCGGCTGACATTCCTTATTTGGGGGACTCTGAAGTGTTTCTCCTATTGTAAACAAACAAAACATCAGACATTTTTGAAAATAATCTCGTTCTCTTTATTTTCCATGATAACTATCGAAAGAAATGTTAGCAACAAAAAGTCAACAAGACGCTGCACACAGCGTTTACTGGGTTGCCAATGTTTCAGATTGAAGCAAAAATGAAATTCTTTGATACAGCAGAGAAGTGTTCCATTTACTGAATTATCAATTATTATTGACATCTAAATTCAAGTCAAACTTTATGCCTTTCTAGTTTTCGCGTACATCAGGTTAGTTGTGATAACATCTGAGTTATTAATGAAGTAGTGCATTTACTTTCAAAGCAAAAATAAACCAAATATGGGAGAAACAAGCACTCTCTGTTCGTAAATTGATTTCAAGAACCAGCGCACTTGGTTGTGTTTTGTATACATATTCAACAGTAGCAAAACTTAGTCCTCAAACTTTTTAAAATTAATGAGCTGCAAATAACAGATTTTGTAGACCTTAAAAATTTAGAAAGTCTAAATTTTTGAAAAGTTGACATAACAAAAGCGTTGATTTATTTCAGTTTTCCAAAAAGAATCGATAGGCACTTGAGGCAAGACCTCAGTGAAAACCATACTTTAAATAATCTGCTACGATTCATTTTCATGTAAAAGAAGAAATAATAATAACCAATAACATGGTTACATTTTTCATAGTCTACCATTTAACTACAAAGCATTTTACCCTACCTGCAGGGCAGTAGTATCCTTCCGAACAGTTACCACTTGGCCACGGCAGGCCATAGGATCCACAGTACATGCCTGGAAGGCATGGCATACAGTTGTTTCTAAACTGGTTGTATTCCACATCAGAGTATGTTCCCGGATGACATGGCTTGGGGTAAGAACTACCTGTGGGGCAATAGTATCCCTTAGGGCATCTATCTCCATTTGTTTGGTTCTCTGGTCTTGGATCAATAGTGCTCCCATTGCAAAAATATCCTGCAGTACAACGACCAGACTCTCTATCTAGGTAGTCCCTATCACAGAAGTACCCTGGGGTACAAGGGCGTGGCCTATCAGCACCAGCAGGACAAAATTCCCCTTTCTTACAGAAGCCACCTATACTTCCAATTAGTGGACACACAGCTGTTCCGTTTGCGATATCAATGCTGTTGAGTGGTTTCTTTTCCCATGAACCACCAGTGCAGAACCATCCTGCAGCACAAAGACCTTCTGGGTTCGCCATACCAGCATATGGGCAGTATTGTCCCGGTGGGCACATCTTGCAGTCATTAACTGAATTTCCCATTGTGTAATTTTTGTAAGTACCTTTAGGACATTTTATTGCTTGGGCAGAGCCGTTAGGACAGTAATTACCCTCCGGACAAATCTGATATGAGCTAGATGCATTTGGACAGAAGTGACCAGCTGGGCAGTGGAAGCAATGACTTTCTCTCCAAAGAGAGTTAAATTGTCCTCCTGGACAGGCTAGGGGATAAGATGACTCCTCTGGGCAATAATTACCAGGTGGGCATGGGCCTCCAGTGTCTGTTGTGTTGACAGGATTAGGTGATATAGCTCTTTCCTTGCAATAGTACCCTGGTTGACATTTACCTGAAGGCCATTCTAAGCCACCTCTATCACAAAACATCCCTCCTAAACACTTGCGACAGTGGGAAATTTCATATCTATGAGTTAGGTTGTTGAAATATCCAGCTGGACAGGCAATGGGTGCATTCGGGTGCCCCTTAGGGCAATAATAACCAGCCATACAAATACCAGCATCACCCGTATTTCCTCCAGAGGGTTGATAAGAATCTGAACCATTTCGACAGTAGAAACCCTTATCACACTCTCCTGTGACACTAGTAGAGTTTTGAAAAGCACAGTAGTGACCAGGTTTACAGGGTTTGCACTGAGACTCGTAGGAAAGGAACTCAACGGGACTAAAGGTACCTCTGGGGCATGGTCTCCAATCATGGCCGGTTCCTTCAGGGCAGTACCAGCCTGACAAACAATTTTTTTTAATTAATGAAAATTCTACAACAAAGAAAAGACTTGGTATATAACTTTATACAGAAGTTAAACGCTAAAAATATTGTAAAATATAGTTAAAATTGATAAGAGCTCTTATCGGTTTTAACTATGTTTTATAATATTTTTTGCGTTTAACTTCTGTATAAAGTTATACAACAAAGAAAGTTTTGTTTTAGCGTAATAAATCTTACTGCAATAACAACATTTTTGAGTTTAGCGTAATACTTTATAAAATGTATATTTTAATAAGTATCAAACAATTTAAAAGTCTAACTACTCGTTTACTATCATTATGTACGGTGAAACACTGACAGTTAATGACTGATTGATATTTTTAGGTGAAGTCTTGTAGACATCTTGCTATGACAAACTAAAAGTAAATTTCGTAGTAATATCATATTGAAACATAAGGAAACATCTCCTGGTAATACAAAATTTCGAATAACTTGACATAGTCCAAAAGTAAAACTTTTCTGTTCTTTTATTGCTGCAACAAATAACTTGCACTTTAGATAATGTATCGGCTCATATCACAATGTATAAGAAACCGAGTTATGACAGCCCATGCATTAAGTGTGATATTGAAAACAAAAGCACTAATTAATTTTCTTCGTATCTAACTTTGGCAAATAGGCCATAATACAGATATTAAAAAAAGGTTTCGACTGTAATTTTTTTTATCGAAAGCTACCTGTCCATTTTAAGAACATTTTAATGGAAAAAAGCTCATAAAACATGTTTCTTAATTGCCCTTTTATAATTTCTTAAGTGAAGCGATTGGTTTCAGTGTACTAACATAGAAATGAAAAGTTAAGTGGAAAATTGATTGACTCGAAGGTTGACGTAGTGGTAATCAATCGCGCCTCCTACCTCTTCGACTTTCACGCCAAGATCTGAGCCGTCAAGTGACTAAACATTAACCTCTGGCTAGGAAAAATGGACAACCATATCCTTCGCAATTAACATTAAATAAAGTATTCTATATATTTAAAGATATTCATACCTGCTGGGCAAGGAACAGGGTTTATTCCATTCACACAGTAATGCCCTCCTGGGCAAACATAACACTGGGCTGCACGGGTGTGATTCATAAAGGATCCTGGAGGGCACTTGAGCGGAGTAGCCGTACCTTGGGGGCAGTAGTGCCCTATGTAGCAATCTCCACCTACATCAAAATGTAAAACGTTATTAACAACATTTATAAACTAGTTTGGATAGTTCGTGCATTTTGATTGGTCTACAAGTGTCTTTTCGTGGCTATTACATTCCAGTAGTTAGCTCTCTAGAAGTTGTGAGAATTTACAGTTTCATTAAAGAGATTAAAGTATACATTCACGCTTCCTATAGTCTTTTTGTTTTTATGACGGAAAATAATAATTTTATAAATGAAACAAAACATGTTCTCCGTGCCTTCATAGCCTGGTGAAAACATCGGCAAAGTTTATGAGAATTCTCGAGCAGGTGAAAACCCTTGATTGCATCTCGGGTTTTCACTAATCTGCTGAAGGCAAGGAAAAGGAAGGAAATTATTGCTTTATTTTATAGCCTTCTCAAGGTTCAACATCTTATGATTATTGCTGTAAGTAGTGTGAGGAGCTATTAAACTTACTGTTTCTTTCACAACAGATAACTGGCAACTATTTTAAAAGTTTTTTTCTTTTACTAACTACAGCCAAATTTTTTCATCCTTAAAAAATGTGTTAACTCATCGACACACTTTAAAAAGTTTTTCCAAAAACTAATTCATATGTTAAACATTACTTGGAATAGCAAAGACAGTCACCTTGGAAACGTGAACACATATCGTAACTTAGATGATAGGCTTTGAAGTAAAATAATGACTTAGATGACAGGCGCAAAATCCAATAATACCACAAATGATAGGCTTTAAACCAATGGCAGCCAGTGGCTACTGAGGTTTTATAATTTTTTTTGTAGCACTTGAGGACAGGAAAGAACAATCCCTGCTCTCATTACACGTATGTTTGTCCTGTCCCCGACAGAAAATTAAGATTTGGTGATCAAAATAATGGCTTAATGCCTATGTCTGCTGATGGTGTTGCATAAAGAAGGCTGTAGAGATGCAACCTAAACACTTTCTCGTCAGAGTTCAAACAAAATTAGTTAAGCTAATACACGACGATTGCACAACATCTCCTACCTGTTGCATCGTTCGGAGGTTTGCTTACTGATGCATTTCCTCGGCAATAAAACCCAGCACTGCAGTTTCCTGTCGTCTGGTTAAGCCCAGCTACTGCACAGTATTGACCAGGATCACAACTCTTACAACTGGTTTGTGATTCCAACTGTTGGGTGGGCCCATAGGATCCTGCTCTGCAGGGGATGGGGGCGGGGGTACCAGAAGGACAGTAGTGACTAGTAAGTGAAAATTCATGTTAACAAAAAATATTTTCTTTTTGAAGCAAATGGGTTCATTCAATAGTAAGTTGTATAGATTTTGAATAATGCTTCGTCTGTTTCCACATTCCACGTTTGCACTTTACTCTTATTTCAATAAACCTTTTTGGTTATCTAATTTCTTCCCTTTGTAAAATGTCTAATCCAACTACCGTAAGTTTTTGTTTAGTTTTAAGCTAACAATTGCTTACCAATACCCATACCACAGTATTTAAAAGTATCTTTATAATTCCTTTATTTGTCTTTGCCTCAATCACAATTGTCTCGGTAATTTTATTTCAACTATGTTAGTGCTTATATTGAGCAATATTTATTCTTTTTTAACATTGAAGGTGACACTAGAAGTGTCGAAACACGACTATAAAACTTAAAAGTGTTATGTGTTTAGTTAGAATTAGACAATTCAAGACCTTTTGGCAAAGTTTGTCTATTGGAAAACATAGTGTTGTTGCTGACACCCTTCTAGGAAAAGTAGTAAAACCGGGAGGGGTAAGAATAAATGACAATTTATACACTTACCCAACGGGGCAGGCAACTCCTGTCTGACCATCATTTGGAGTCTTGCTACTTGCTTTACCAATACAATAAAAACCCTGGAAACAGTCACCCGACCAAATCTTGTTACCAGTCCCTTCACAGTACTTGCCAGCAGGGCAATCGACACATTCCTCACTCCTTGCGATACGTGTCACATTATTGTATGTACCTTTATATACATATTATAACTTCGTTAAATATATCAATAGTTGAAACAAAAATAAAACAAACTATATTAACAAACATACAAATATAATGTATGTAATGTAACTTAAAGTATAAGTTATATCTTTAACAGTAGTAGTGAAAAGCCTCTATGTTTAACCTACATGAGCAGACTACATCATGGATTAAACAAGAGTGAACTCAAAACACGGAATCAAAGTTACACTTACCATTAGGGCAAGGATATTGTGTTGCAAACTTGGTGTTGCTAAGACAATAATGGCCTGCAGGGCAGGGAGACGGCAGCTGTACACTATGCACACAATGAGTTACGTTCATGAGTGTTGCATCACAGTAGAACCCTTCTGGACAGGACTTACAACTAGCCCTCTGATACTCGTCCTGATATGACCCTGATGCACAAGGTCTTTGAGATGGACTTCCTGAAGGACAGTAATGACCTGGAGTACAAATGTAACCTGAGGGGGTCCTAGACGACTGCCCACCTGGACAGTAGAACCCAGGGTCACAGTCACCCGATGGCTCTTCTAGACCCAGTGCTCCACAGTATTTCCCTGCAACACATGGTCTGCAGTCTGTTTCTTTTTCATTACCACTAGCATTAGAATACTTGCCCAGGGGACACTTTATGGGGTCAGACGTACCCACTAGGCAGAAGTGTCCCTTAGGGCAGATGTTTCCTGTGGTATTATCCTTGGGTGTAGCACTCTTGGCGCCTCTGAGGCAATAGTACCCAGCGTCACATGGTCCAGAAACGTTAGACAATCCAGTGTTTTCACAGAAATGACCTTGGGTTAGGAATATCAAAATTAAACATCACAAAGAAATCGAATGTGCATTAACAGACACTAATTGGATGTAAATAAAATTTGCATTAAAATACAACATATTTTTGAAACCCCTTTTGAGAGCACTTTTGTATTGAAGTGATGGAAATAGTGCTGAGAACACCTGTTGGTGAAGTAATTTCGTCATGTCAAAAGTGTCCTGCGACGATGTAAAATCACCAACTTCCGTTTGAACTGCGTTAAAAAAACAAACTGTTTTACAACTTCTTGAAAAACTTATACTAACATCGGCTCTGAACCTTTTTGTATTGGATATATATAATAAAATACAACTGCAAAATTTGAGGGAACGAAATTAGGAATTCGAGTAGTTAAAAGTGATATAATGCAAAAAAACAAATTACAAATAACGAGTTAAAAGCATTAAAAAAAGTCAAATGCTCACCAATAAACGAAAAGCATTTTAATATTACGATAGAAAACCCCATTATCAACAACCGTTTTATAATTAAACTAACTCCAATTTTCCATAACTTTCATGCCGCTGGTCTTGAAAGGCAATGTAAACTAGCCAGTGCTAAAATATTTCACTCAACACTCTTACTGATCAGCAGCAGCTGCCTAAAAGAACCGCTTCACTAAAATGTCAGAAGCGGATCTAGGGGAGGGAAAAATCGTGATCTATTTTTTAAAATAAACCTTTATTAGACACCAGAATCTGAATGGTGCAACCCCCCCTTCGAAAGGTAAATCTGTAAGGTGCCCCCCCCTTTCAAAATTTCTGGATCCGCCCCTGAATGTCTCCTATCTTTACTTTACCAACAAGAAAACATAGGTGTAATTTCCATCAACATTTGGAGCTCTGAGCATATGTAAATTCTATACCGAACAATTGAAATCCTAGCATACCTTGCGTGTCAAGCAAGTTTTTACACTTATTTAACACCCCTATGACATAGTGGCTACCGAGTTATGGGCAGTAGCCACAAAAATGGACAATTGCAAGGGGAAAATGGAGGGGAAAAGGCCAAGGAGATGCATTTGTAGACCATGTGTCACAGGGGGACTCGGCTTGCTTGTTTTTGGTCTGAAATTTTTTCGGTTTTTTTTAATTTTTGGGTATGGAAAAAACTCTTTGTTTTTAGTGTCCCTTAAACCGTTTGGGTCGAGCTCCCCTGTCGTATTCATATCAGAGTTCACTCCCTGAGGGAAGGACAACAAGATATGTCAGTTGCGGTCATTTTGAAAAATTTAATTGCTTATTCTCTTCTTTCTAGTCAGTAAGTTATAAATTATAAAAATATAATAAAAAACTTCTCAAATATTCGAATCAAAGTAACAGACATGGAATGGGAAATTACTAGAAAAGTTTCTGGTCTCAAATAAAAACTCTTTATATATATAGCATAATCTTTTAAAAGGAGATTTATCTATAAGTTTGAATGATTATTAAGGAGACAATCTATATGACTTACCTTTCATACATGGAATAGGTGCAGACGAGCCTGCCGGACAGTATTCACCCAGCTGACACTTTCCACCAGTGGTAGTATTAGGACAGAAACAAGCCTTGGAGCTGTTACAATAACCAATAACACCGTAGTCTGAAGGTTTACTTGACGCTGATCCACGAATACAGTACCAACCGCCATCACAATCTCCTGTGGGACTCGCCAGTCCAGAACCATTGCAAAACTTTCCTGGAGTGCAGGGTTTGCAGTCACTGAAAAATATATGGAGAGACAAGTCACTACAAGGTTTAAAATGAATTACTTCCGATCAGTTTCAGTTTATTTATTCCTTCATTTAACATAGTAAGTTTACAGGCGTGTGTCCCCAGCAAATAGCGAAGCTAATCACGGCAGGGGACACGGACGTTACTACATATCAATTTAAAAAAAACAGTAAACAATAGAAAGACTCGTTTTTTAAAAAATAATTAAAAAGAGTGAAAAGGGAATATAAGAAGAAAAAAAGAGCAATAAGCACATCTTTAAAACTTCTTACTTTTGATATCAATAATTATCTGATCTGTATAAATTTAATAATCTGTTTCTTGTAGAATTTGTAATAGAAGTTGGTGAACTTTTTGTTTAAATCTGTGCTTAGGCTGTTTTCATCACTGAGCTCTGAAATTCTCTGTACTTTCTCGATTCAAATCAATAGAAACTTATTGATAAGTATCATTAATACAATAAACTTGGACTGTTTGTTAGCTATAGTTATGGGCGGCGGTTTTTACATACCATTCAATGAAAACAAAAACAATTGAAGAAAACGAAGCCACTCTAACAATAAAGCATAGAAGCTTAGTTTACGTGCTAATCCCAGATTTATATGAACCGTAAACTTAGTTACAGCATAGCAATGTGCAACAGATAATGTAATGTACAATAAATAGAGGCACAAAGATATGAAGTTTATCTTCGAGTGGAAAACATATTTTTTTTCCACGAGAGGATAAACTTCATATGTTCAAGCCAACATGTAATTTTCTTTTTATTACATAGACATGAGTGTTTCAAAAATAAAAAAGTAGACAAAAAACAACAGAAAAGACAAAGGAATGACGTTAGTGATATCTTCACTAAAGAGGATATGGAAAATATCTCACTCGTATCCCGGATGTAGTTTCGTATAGAAAATACGAGTTGTCTATTTTTCGGTAAAACACTCATATCTATGTAATAAACATAAATATTAAGTAGAAAAAAAAGGCAAGAACACAAAGACCCACCTTAACCCTTGACTTCTTGTTCCGTCATTGTAGTACCCTGCAGGGCATGGATACTCGTACTTTTGCTTTGTACCACTGGGGCAATAATGCCCTTTAGGACACTCTAATACACAAGATTTGGATCCCTCAAGACAATAATACCCGGTACAACACTGCTGGCACTCAGACTGGCCTGTACGATTGTTGTATGTTCCTTCTAAACAAAGCTGAGGATGTGAGGTGCCCTTCTTACAGTAATGCCCCTCAGGACATGGACCACCGGATAATGTAACATGAGGTGGATTGGGAACTTCAGACCCACGAAGACAATAGAAACCTGGATCACATGGTCCAGAAAAGTTTGTAAGGCCAGCTTCACCACAGTACTGTCCATACTGGCACCGTTCACAGTCAGATGAGTTTTTCAAGTGAGTTCTGTTAGAGTAATGACCAATTGGACATTTTTTAGGTTCGCCGGTTTTCTGTGGGCAATAGCTTCCAGCAGGGCATGGCCCTGCATCTCCCAGGGCTCCGACACCAGGGGTAGGTGTGTCTGCACCCTGGCGGCAGTAGTAGCCTGCACTGCAATTGCCAGTCTCTGAAGTAGCGTTGGGGTAAGCACAGAACATTCCTGGACCACACTTGCGACAACCTAAAATAAGTTTGATTAGTATTTGTCAAATGTTCATACTGCGAGATTCACATTTTATGCCAAACATCTCTCCAATGGAACATAAAAAAGATGCCTTCTTGCCTTCTATACTAGATAAGGCGAAGTCTTAAAACACCTTGCTTTTTAGACCTTGACAAAACCTGTCTCAAATGCTAATGCGAAGAGAAAATAAAATTTAAAAAGTTGAATGATGCTTCTTCATATTTATAAACATAAAAGAAAAATGTTCTTGGGCACAAATACAAAATTCATGCTGTAGACCAAATTTCTGTGAAACATAGTTTTTACTGTCTTTAAAACATAGTTCTGTCCGTTGAAAGTGAGAAGGAAGCAGAAGCTGTTATAGCAACGTTTAATACTCAAAACAACACTTCTTGTTCCCTAAATCTTCATAATGCCGAGGCAATTCATTTAATATTTGTGGGAATAAAATCCAATGTTAAATATTTTCATATTCAGCAAAACACAGCTAAAATATTAGACTAATTAGCTCACTTGTTTCATTCCCTAGTCCCATTGCATCACCATAAGTCCCCATCGGACAAGGTTTCCAGTCAAAGCCCGTCCCTGTAGGGCAATAGTATCCCTGAGGACAAGGCCTGGGGTCTTGACTTTTGTCGTTAACACAAAAGAAGCCCTTTGGGCAGTCAATGCAACGCTCAGCAAGTTGCTCCTTCATGTATGAACCGTCCTAAAGAAGAGATCAAATGCCAAATAAGTATAGATGAGCAGAATTTTTAAAAACGTTTCATTTATGTTTTTTTTTGTTTGATCTAAAACAATTTGACGATTGGAAAGCGGCCAAAATGGAAATAACATTCTGCATGTACCGTTCTAACAGATCAAAAGTTTTCAATAAATACAAAAGAAGGTTATTACTTCGGACTTTACATGCCTTTATAAAAATATTTACCACAAAAAAGCAACAAAGTAAATAAACTTTACTACCCAGGTGCGACATTAAGCTTTATTTTTATCTCCAAAGAATGACAATTTGCTGATTAGGAACTGGTTGTGAAATAGGTATACCTACCAAACACGGGATCGGTTTCGGTGTTCCTCCAGGGCAGAAATGACCTGGTGTGCAGTTTCCACCTGTAAGACCATCTTGTGGGGCTGGTTGGTCTGCCTTTCCTTTACAATAATACCTGGGTGAACAGTCTCCACTAGGCGTGGTCAAACCAGCATCCTTACAGAACTTTCCTGGAGTACAGTCAATACAATCCTCTTTTGCCTGTAACTTGGTTACATTAGAATATGTGCCAGGTGGACAATTCTCGGGAGCAGGTGTTCCTCTAATGCAGAACTGTCCTTTTGGACACTCGCTCCCCAAGACTCCATCTGTTGGTGTAGGTGTATGGGATTGGAGAATACAATGGTAACCAGCTTCGCAGTCACCTGTGTAATTTTCAGCAGATCCTGTCGAACAAAGGCAACCAGTTAAGAAAAGACCAACAACTAGACAGGTGAAATAAGCTTTACTTTAGAATTAATAAGTGCCAACAAACCAACACTAATTTTATCTCCTACACTAATTAATATAGTACTAAAAACGACAAATAAAAGTTTAAAATGGCATCGTCATTACATTTTTGCTTTCGTTCACTTTATATCATAGTTTATCCATACTTACCCAAACAGTATTTCCCTGGAGGGCAGTTAGTACACTGATCGGAGCTGTAAAAGAGTGTATCATTACCATATGTACCAACGGGGCAACCAAACTGAGTTGCAAACTGTGTACCATTAGGACAGTAATACCCCTTGGGGCAGATGTAAGTGTTGAACGAGCTCAGGTCATCTTTGCTGTCGCAGTAATACCCTGCTGGACAGATTTTACAGGAATCCTTTTGCTCCTCATTCTGGTACGTTCCTGAGGGGCAGTGAACAGGTTCAGGGCAGCCTTGCTCACAGTAATGTCCCTTTGTACAACTAAAAGGTTGTTTCTGGTGTTGTCCTGGTGGACAAAAGAATCCTGGATCACATTCGCCATCTGGTTTGGTGTTACCTAGCCCTGAGCAATATTTGCCTGCAGTGCAGGGGATACAGTCACTGACATTATTGTTTCCAGTATTATTAGAGAAATGACCCATTGGACATTGTTTCGGTGTGGTAGTTCCCACTTCGCAATAATGTCCAGGAGGGCAGACATTGCCAGTAATACCATCAAGAGGGCGTGGTGTTGAAGAACCACTTGCACAGAAGAAGCCTGCATCACACTTGCCGGTCACTTTCTCTCTTCCTTTAAACTGGCAATAATGGCCTCCGGTACATGGTTTTGGCTCGTGCGACCCTTGTGGACAGTAAAAACCTGGCTGGCATTCCCCACCAGTTGAAGTAGATGGGCATAAACAATCACCAGAAGTGAAATTATTATAATCAACTGGTCTAGCAGCCCATGCTGCTCTAATACAGAACCAGCCAGGATCACACTTGCCAGTCGGCCCTGTGAGCCCAGTACTGTTACAATACATTCCACCAGGGCATGCAAAGCAGTCTTCAAGCTTCTCACCGTTGGTTCTGTTATTAAAGTAACCTTTAGGGCATGGAAACTCGGTGGAAAACTTAGTTCCATTGGGACAATAGTGACCTTCTGGACAGGGGTATGAGGTGTAGGATGTTGAGTTCTCTGGACAGTAGTAGCCTTTTGGACATACAAGGCATTCCGCCTCTCCTTCATTTGGGTTATAAGTACCAGAGCGACAACCCAGTGGAAATGCAGTTCCTTTTGGGCAAAAGTGACCTTTCGGGCAGGGTCCACCGGTAAGAGATTTGACTGCAGGTCTTGCAGTGTTGGAGCCTCTCAAACAGTAAAACCCAGGATCACATTCATCTAATGAGAAAATAAAGCAGTTAAAAATATACGGTGTGTAGGCGGGAATATTAAAAATTATTAAAAGAAAGAATTACAAAAAAAGTTGACACTGGCTTTTTATCATACATAAATACTAGGCAGGACGCCATTATACATTTGCATTTTTTCATCTTTGCTGAAGAAGGCAACCGTAGTAGCCAAAACGTCCAAATATATATCTTTTAGCCAGTGTCAACTTTTAAATCCTTTTTACTAATAAAGAAAAGAAAGCAGTCAGGTTTAACATCTACAAATGCATAAGCAAAGTAATGATATGAGTTTGTGCTAAAATAATAAAATAATAATTCATGATTTTGTACCTGTTGGTTCAGTTAGCTTGGACTCCAAGCAGTAGTGTCCATGTGAGCATGCAGTACAATCACTTTCTGCTTCCAGATTAGTTACATTCGAGAATGTTCCATTAGGGCAACCAATAGGTTCAATTGTACCGGTTGGACAATAATGCCCTCTCGTACAATTTCCACCAATACCAGTGAAACCAAAGGAAGGTCTTGGTGTGTCTATTCCTTTTACACAATAGAAACCTGCATGGCATTGTCCAGAGTTGGCACTGGGAAATTTAAAGACTCCAGGTCCCTGACAATAATGGCCACCTAGGCATGGCTCACACTCGGACTGACTTTCCATACCCTCCTATGAAACAACAGCGATATATCAAATTGATATTTTCTATTTTAGTGCTTGATTTAATTCCTGATTTTTATTAACCGTTTACAAATCAGGAAGAAAATTGAAATGTTTGCCTTTGAGAATTAAGAATCCAAATTCAAATGCCTCCTCAGCACGAGGCCTAAATCACATCCCACAAGCAGTGCACTTTTGCTATCAGACAGGGTATCAGTTAATTTTTTGGGGGTACGGCTAAAAAAGTTTAGAGGCGGCTAAAAAAGTTGCCATTATAGAAAGCCCCGGCTAATTTTTAGTCGGTACACACATGATCCCCATGCTCACCATAGAGTTCCAGTAGCTCAGTGGTTAGGGCATCCAACTAGAACACGGAGGGTCGTGGGTTCG
>JANCMA020058037.1:0-38537 GCA_024336925.2 Zoanthus solanderi | reverse complement strand
TTTCACAAATTTCCCAATGATAAAATGTTACGAAAGGCCTGGATAAATGCCGTTGGAAGGACGTCGCTACCAACAGACCCGCGAGTGTGCTCGGATCATTTTGAGCGAAGTTGCTTCGAGGAGTCTTACCTCCTTGAATTGGAGTTGATGGGATCCAGCAGAACGTTGAAAAGCCTCAAGCCTGACGCTGTCCCAACGTTGTTTCCCCACAAACCTAAAAGAAAAGCTCGTTTATCGAGTATAAAACTTGCTGAGAAGAGACAACGACTAGAGGTTTGTTTTGTTCTTTTTTTTCGTGTTGTTTCGGTACACCGCGTCACTTTCTTTCGTTTAATTTATCTTCGTAATTTGTGAGTCTGAAAATAATTTTTTCTATTAGATGCTGGATAACCTTCTTCACGAAGACCAAGGCTCTATCCATAGTCAAGAAGAAGATGTTAGCGAGGAAGAGCAAGAACCTGACCTTGCGATTAAGATGTGCGACGAGGCCACGCAGACGGAAGCATGGCCGTGTGTGATGGTCGATAAATCTACACAGTGTGACTGGGATACGACAGAGATGTGTGACGCACAATGCCAGTTTCCAAGAGATGTTATCGAGTCTATTTTAGTAGATCACAATTATTTTAGTCCTGTGTTACCGAATTTGATTAGAGATGACGAAGAAGAGACGAATGAAGACTCTCAGGTTGACTTGTTTCCAGAGCTGAGCGGCGAAGAAAGTAGTGAAGATGAGAGTGTGATTGAAAGTAATTACGGGCCAATGGATTCAAGTCAATCTGAGTGCGTTGCAAGTGAAGGGGAAAGCTATTCGGTTTCACAGGAGGAGACAGAGCCGAGTTCACAAGAGTCCGAAAAAATGGAGAATGATAAAAATCGTGTGTTTCTCGTTTACGAGGAAAAATTGAAAGAATTGTTGCGGTTTTGTCCTAAGTGTGGATCGTTGGTCGTTCCAGAAAGTATAGAGGAGATAAAAAACGAGGGGTCGCAGCTCACGCTTAAGTTAAACTGTATGAGTAACTGTTTTTATAAGTGGCAATCTCAGCCTTCTCTGGGAGACATCAAAGGAACTGGAAATCTTTCGCTAACAGCTGGGATTTTTTTCTCCGGCATTCCTTTTGCGAAGTTTGAGTCGTTTGCAAGACTAACGAACTTGAAAGCAATAGGCAAGGGGACCTATTTTAATTTGAGAGAACAATTTCTTTTTCCTGTGGTGAAATCTACATGGGAAGATGAGCAGAAAACAGTGCTTAATGAATTAAAAACTAGAGAGAGCGGAGTTGTCTTAGCAGGAGATGGCCGGTGTGATTCTCCTGGACATAGTGCCAAGTATTGTACCTATACATTCCTCGATGTGGAGTCCAAAAAGGTTGTTGACTTCAATGTGGTTGCAGTTACAGAGGTTGCAAATTCTAATCAAATGGAGAAGAAAGGTTTTCTGAAAAGTTTAAATAATATTGAAGCTGATGGCATAAAAGTAGATATAATATCGACCGACCGGCATGCCCAAATTAAGAAGGAGATGCGAGTGAACCACAGCCACATTGATCATCAGTTTGACCCCTGGCATCTGGCGAAGTCAGTCAGCAAGAAGTTGTTAAAGGCATCGAAAAAATCTGGCTGTTCAGATCTTGCAGTGTGGATCCCTTCTGTTGTTAATCATCTTTGGTGGAGTGCACAGACTTGCAATGAGGATCCAGGATTACTCTGTGAGAAGTGGCTGTCTGTCATCCACCATGTGACAGACAGACATGAGTGGCCTGGTAACAAGCATTTTCATAAATGCGAGCATGCTGCCTTGACTGACGAGGAGCGAAAGAAGAAGATATGGTTGAAACCAGGAAGCGCCGCCCACACAGCACTAGTGAAAACTATCAAAGACAAGACCTTGCTGAAAGACCTTGCTCATATGACACAATGTGTTCACACAACATCCCTGGAAGTGTACCACTCAATGTACCTGAAGTACCTACCAAAGTTGGTCCATTTTTCACATGATGTGATGAAGATTGGAACTATGCTGGCTGCACTGGACCACAACTTCAATGTCAACCGACCACAGGTATAGTAAGATTTCAGATTTATTTCAACTCAAATATTTATAATTTTTTACAGTAAAATTAAATAAATACAGTACAAGATAGAAGAATGTCACAAATATATATAAACATAAATATAAATATAAACACAAATATAAATATGAACAAATATAAATACAAATAATAATTGTAAATATATTGAGTTGTGGCATAATAACAACTTCGAGGGTAATCAAATGACTGACCTACAAAGACTAGCATAGAAAAAAACAGTAATTAATCTAAAGTTGGGATATAATCATAACAAATTTAACATGTGAATTATCAGCAGGAGTAACAGTATCACTATAATAGAGTTTATGTTTTCTGCAAGAAGTAGCAAGTGAGGGACAATTTTTTAAATTGGCCGGTACAGAATTCCAGAATGATGGTCCAGTAAATTGAATAGAGTAAAATCCTTATTGAGTGCTATTTACAGTCAGTCCATATTGAGTGCCATTGTGAAATCCATATATGAGTGCTATTTACTTGTCAGTCAGTAAGACTAATTGTGGTATATCTTTTAATCCCAGATATCTTGTTTTAATTTTTTTAGGCCTTAGAAAATATAACAAAATTAGAGACCCATGTTAAAGTTTTTTGTGCAAAATGTAGGTCCCTTAACTAATAAACTTTTTTATTTGATTCACAAAATTTATGTTCTGCAAAATATGCCAGTTTCATTTTCACAAAGTTAATTTTATAAAGAAACAATTTTTTATAATTATTTGCCCCATTCCTATTTTCCTAATATTTCATGTATCTATGATATATAATATTTCCAAACTACCCTCCTACTGAAATACACTTTTGGAGCTTTGCAGAGCTTCTTTTTGATAAAAACCAATAACAAAACTGCAAAATGTGACTCCATTATAATGGAGTTATAAATAGTTAAATTTATTTGGTTATAATTTTTTTTTCTTTAATCCAAAGGCTTTGATTCAGACTGGTGAATGTGAGGGAGAACCAAGGTTCAAGATATCTTGGAGTAAAGTCACAAAGAGATTTGGTGCTGAACCAGTTTTAGAGAAGAAGAGCTACAAATACCTTGAAGATATGATTGCTACAGCATTTGATTTGGCAACATTGGGAAATAAGCAGTCAGTTCAAGCTAAAGGCCGAACTGGAGTTATGGCTCCTGCAGAAAGGCCAAACCGCAAAGAAATTATTAGCACTAGGCAGCGTTTGTCTCGATTCAATTAGAACTGTAAGAAGTTTTTTCACTGTAAGTTCTTTGAACAGTGCTTTTCCCATTACTCCAGGGCTCACTTTAAAAGGAAGTGATAGACTGGGCTCTTTCTATTGTTTTGGGGATGCTAAACTGTTTTTAGAATTAATTGCCAAAGCATGTAAGCTGCATATTTATTTTCCCCAGTCACTTTGACTTTACTACTAGAGTCTGTATGTTTAACTGTTTGGCATGTCTGTTTTGACCAAATTAATGGTTTTAGGCACTCTCCCAAACCAAGTGCAGATCATTGTCTACCACTCATTTTTAAAGTGAGCTATTGCTTTTGATGAGTTCGAGGACAGTCTGGTG
The DNA here is from genome assembly GCA_024336925.2 of Zoanthus solanderi. Classification (NCBI taxonomy): domain Eukaryota; kingdom Metazoa; phylum Cnidaria; class Anthozoa; order Zoantharia; family Zoanthidae; genus Zoanthus; species Zoanthus solanderi. Next base: position 34,916 of record JANCMA020058037.1, on the reverse strand, counting down.
TAAATATTGTTCATAGTTTGGAATGATTTTCTTAACTGTTGTGTTTCACCAAATTTTGATGAAGAGCAGTGACAGTAAGTCTATGACTTGTTTCAAAAATAACTCTAAATCAAAAACTATTTAAAAATGTACAAAGAAAAAGTGAGTTACAAGTTAGTTCAATTCATCTTTATTAACAGTTTTAAATGCAAAGCATACTTGCCTAAATTAATATTATCAAAACTTAATTTAATGAATATAAAAATAATATATTTTAATAGTGTTCACCAACAGTATTGTGACTTTATGAAAAAAATTGGGAATTCCTATAAATATTATATTTAACAAAAAGTTGTTTCCAGTGTTATAAATTTGAAAAACATGTTTATCATTAGGGTTTTGTTCAAAATGCTAATAGCAATTGCTGTACATATTCCAAAACAAATTGCAAAAAGTACAAAAAGATATTTAGGGAAACAACTAAGCTAAACAACATTTTTTATTATTTTCAAAAAAATGATTCTGTAAGAAATTCTAATTAAATAAATTGCTTATCTCACTTCTCTGATCCAGTTACTTTGTGGTTGTTAATCAAAATACACACAATTTTTTATAAGAACAACTTTATCAGAACAACAAGGCTCAAATTTGCCAAAATTTAAGAACAATTTAAGAACAAGCTGATGCTTGATAACTAGGAAAGTTTTTGTAGTAGAAAATCGACTAAAACATAGCGATACAGCACAAAACATAAAAAAGATTCACTGTAAAGACTGCTCAACAAACAATGAAGGTATTTTGCCTCTAAATTTAGCCGTACATGTGTGGTGCAAAGCATTTCACTTTCCAATACCTTGTTTTACTTTGTTTTTTCTTCAATAAAAACCGCACACAGAAAAAAAAACAAATTAAGAACAAATTTAGGCTGAAATCACCGAAAAATTAAGAATAATGAGCCTCAGCAAAATCTACTGGTTCTTATTAAAAAAAAGTGTATATTTTACAAATTTAAAAAGTCCCTCCAAGCTTGTACCAGCTCACTGTCATGGTAACTTTCATCATCGTCTCCATCATATCCAACATAGACCCCATCCTCTTCCGGAAATGCATCTCGAATTCTTTTTACAACACAAGATGGTATAACCCGGCGAATTGTCCTCCCAAGATGACCATGCACCCACCAAGTAAACTGTCGGTATGCAGAATAGCGGAATGATCTAAAATGGATAAAATTGGTATTACATTTAGCACTCAGTAATTTTGGGCTTAGAAGGTAAATAATGAAAAACAAAAATAAGGTCCACTGAGCACTTTTTGGAGATGACTGAAGATGCAAGTAATTATCCAGTTATTCTTAACAGTTATAACAGTTATCTAAATTCAGCAAAATAATTGGAGGGTGAGGGACTTAAGTCCACAAAGCCAACCATTTCTGTTGTCCCTGAATAAATTAAACGGAAAAAAGAAATCAAATGTATTTCGTGACATCTTGCTCTGGTTTATTCTAATTATCACAAAATTTGCAAAAACGTTTTCCTTAGAATTCTTTTGAAAAAGTTCATTTGCTACTAATTGAAGCAAATGAAAGTCGTAATGCCAAAAATGAAGTTGGAATTGTTTTGCTTTTAGAGGGGTCGTTTATATTGATTTCACTCAAAATATTTATTATCACGAGACTTATCGACATATCGTACGATTTAATGTCAAAACACACAAAATATAGTCATACAACGAATAAGAAAGAGAGTTATTTGTATTAGATAGGAAAGATTTTACTCGCCCCGCTCGTTCGCTCAATTTGAGAAAGAAGTAAATCCCTACCCCTTCTTGTAAGAAAATTTATTAGTTTACCTGTTTGGTATTTGCTTTCTAGTTGGAAGGGCAGCACTTTCTCGGTCGTGCAAGCTCACAAGAGCTGTCCATAACACATCTCTGTTGAGGCAAACGGCCCCGAAGCTTTCGTGTTCTGTAACACACTGCAACCCTGTTTGGGAACAAGAATTTTAAGAATCAAACTATTCCTACTGAAGCTCAATGAAAATCGACTGAAGTACTAGCGCGAGTCGACTCCAAAAGTAAAAATGGATCGAAATAAACATAATATTTATATATTTCGAATCGTCAGTTTTCATTTTAAAGAAAATCATAATGGCGGGTTGCTTTCGCAACAAGCGATTAAAAAGAAAGAAAGAGGTATGCAATAAAAACAAACCTTCGATCGTCTTTGACAAGAACGAAAGTTCTCGACAGCAGACACACTCGACGACTGTCGCCATCACCAAACATTTCCCACAACTGCACCACGATGTGCTCGTTTTGCGGCTTGTGTCGCTTGAAAACTGCGTTGAAAAACCTTCTTCTTCGTTTGATTCTTCAAAATCATAGTCTCTTTCTTCGCCCGAAGAATATTCGGGCTCCAACTGGTATGGTTCTACCGCAGCCATTACTTGCTCCCACAAATACATACAAACAACACATGTGAAACCCGTCGAGCAACCAAGTTACGTCATCAACCCAGAATGCCTTGTGCGTGTATCAAGATGGCGGCCGCGGGAAGTTCGAACTAGCTGTGTAGGCCTTTTTTAAACGACCAGAACTCCAAATCGGGGTTACCAGAAAACCTTTTTCTATGAAAAACTTATTCTGTTATATGTCCCGAATATTTTAGAGGCTATTTATGTTAACAGTGGAGGTTCCCTTTAAGGCCCTGGCCTCGGGCAAATTGACTGGCTGTGAGGACGGCTTTACCCAGCTGCTTTCAGCATCTATGCAACTATGGTTTTTTTATTTTTTTGATGCTTTGCATAAACCTTGCCTGGGTGCCAAATCTAAATACCCTCCTGCTTAAATCTTAGCGAAACTCCTGTTGTTGTTAGTAGTGCTTGCCAATAGCTGAGGTCTTTAGTGTATGACCCACCACGCAAGAATTCAGATTCTCCATCTGTTTAGCCAACTTAACCTGCAGGCACTACTTACAACAACACAAACGAACCTCGGTGGAGTGACTGAAACGCTTTGGCGTACTAAAGATGTGTAAGTACAGACTTGTGTATTCAATTAATGGGATGCTTTTCTCAAAAGATCTTAAACTAGTAGTTAACGTTCAGTGAGATTGAGTTCGTGAAAAAGTGTTCCATTATAAAAATTTTTTAATCTTTTGTCATTTAAATTCTGCATAACTTAAAGCCACTATATTGGGCACTATAGCCACGTTGGTAGCGGCTTTACTCCTTTAAACTACCGTAATAGTGAGCCTGATTTCTAGCAGCCATGGACAGGTGTTTCGTGCCTCATCAGCATGGCATTGCTAGCGAACAGGCTCAGGTTCCCAAAACAAACATAAGTAATGGTAAAAGCGCAATGCTTGTTGGGTATGGCTATAAAAGATGAACTCAAATATAGATAGCACAAACGTGATAGTAGCTAACTTGAAGCCACTATCTTGGGCCTTCTGGCCACGTTGGTAGCGGGCTTTAACCCTTTAAACTGCCATAATAAATAGTCTGATTGCTAGCAGCCATGGACAGCTGTTTCGGCCTTTTTAGGCCTCATAAGCATGGCATGGTTAGCAAACAGGCTCAGGTTCCCAGAACGAACATAAGTAATGGTAAAAGCGCAATGTGGGATGTGGCTATAAACTGTCCATGGCTGCTAGTAATCAGGCTCACTATTTCTTATGGTAGTTTAAAGGGGTAAAGCCCGCTACCAACGTGGCTTCAAGTTAGCTACTAGCACGCTTGTGCTATCTATACTTGAGTTCATCTTTATAGCCACATCCCACACGCATTGCGCTTTTACTATTACTTAAGTTCCGCATAGTTTATCTCAGTACGTTGAGGAGGCCTTAGAAAGACACCAAAACATTGGGTTGTAGCACTAATAGTTTTATTTGTTATTATTGCTATAAAATTCTTTATATTTCTTAAACATTTTTTTAATTAACTTCTTACTCCAAAAATTTTAACATAAAACTTTCTTGTATTCTGAAATCATTAAGCACTTAATTCCTGGCCTCAAGGGAAACAAAACTCACTGTTTACCTTGGTGTTAGTCATTAAGTGATTTGTATACCTCCCAACTCAAAATAGAACAATACACGGATGTCAGCTTACGACTTTATTGCAAAATGTTACAAATCCCAGTAATTTGCATATAAAATAAGTCACAAATCGTAATTGTTAATTCAAATCAAAAATGTTATAACTTCGTTGAAAATTCGACACCTTATTTTTAGTTGAATTTCAAATTCTAATTTTTTTTTAAAGTTTTTGTTTGAAACTGTTTAGCTTCCATGACTACGTAAACATTTGCTTGACGTGGCTGGCATACAAAATTGCCTCTATTTCAAAGGTGCACGACCTGATCACTTACCGGTATGAGTCGAAAGTTCAAGTAGTTGTTTCCCTTGGGAGTTAGTGAGTTTTGACCCGTGAAACGTGACACGTTCTCCACCAATCGGAAAACGTATTTGAGTGTGGGGTTATAACAAAATAACTTTTAATCGTCTTTGCATAGGCGTCAACTGGGCTGACATGCATCGCCTTGCTGATCGAATTCAGTTGGAGGAACTGAAGGCCATTGGTTTGTTACATGGAGATGTTGATGAGATGATTAAGGTTCATTTGGGGGCGGTGTTCATGCCACATGGTCTGGGCCATTTTATGGGGTGTGAAGTTCACGATGTTGGAGGCTATCCTGCAGTGAGTGCAAATCACCATACCGTAATTAGACACAAGTTATCTATTCTCTGTATAGTGCTAATGGTCTTATCGTATACAGGGAATGTGGGTTATACTACCCGACATTTATTCTCCGGCATTGATGAACATAGTCACCATTCATCAACTATTCCAAGACATCTGAAATCCTGCCACATTTCTGACACCAAGTCTATCCAGATCAATTTTTCTGTTTTGAAGAAATGTAAGAACAAAATCGATTGTTTGATTCATGAGATGCTGTTCATCCGTGACTTAAAAACGTCCTTAAACAAACAATCGGACTCTATTATTGCCAATGTTTTTATCTAATTGTTTCCAACTACTCCTGTAATTTTTACAATGTATTCTGCGAATCTTTTTTATTTTTACCCTCACACCATTGTATTCAGATTACTGCCTGAGCTCATTAGTTTCTTTTTGTTTGTATATGCATTGTTCTAAGCATAATTAATTCATTCGACTTGACCTTGTCACGCACCATCGCAGCGATCATATAGTTATGCGTTTTTATCTTAGATCACAAGGACCTGACGATGTTGTCGAGATGACAACGAAACGTTGTCAACATTTTCAGCTAGTATATATAATTAAGATCTTATCATTCTTTATGCTTTATTCTTGCCTTTGCTATACACCAAATATTCATTAAATAGTTGATAAAGTGCTTCTGTGATTAGGTGAAATGTGTTTTTTAGAAAATTCAACATTTCATTAAAGGAATTATCATTCGAATCGAATAATCATAAAAATCTAAATTTTTTTGTTGTACAAGTATGTTTTGTTTGGCTGTCAGGTCTTACTTTTACACTGGGCGGCACAAAGTTAGAAAAAGCCCTCGTACAAACATTGTCATTAATGATTTCTTAAAACACCAGTACAACCTTTTTTTATTTAAAACAAATAAAAAGGAAATTTTTTACCTTGATTATTCTTGATAATTCCCGTTAATCTTTTGGGCCGTAAGTTACAAGAACCAAGTGGTTAAGGTGAAACCGTAACACTTTTATCCATATTCTAGATGCATCAATGATTTGTTTTCTTGTTTTTTTTTTCAGGGAACGGAGCGTATTGATGAGCCGGGTCTTCGTTCCTTGAGAACTACACGGGATCTTCAGGCAGGGATGGTACTAACAGTAGAGCCTGGGATCTACTTTGTTGACGCAGTGAGTCGACTTTACTCAAAATAAATGTACATGTATGAAATTAAACTTTCGAAAATTGATTAGTCTGACTATAATCTGGTCTTCAGCACTGCCCAGAATTACTTGTTTTTGCCCACGTACAAACTCTTTCTAGCTCGCTACGTCGTGAATATTTTCAATACGCTAAGTTTTTACGTTTTAATTGTTCTCTTATTATGAGGATAAACTTATTTGATTTAATTTCAAATTTGTCCCTGGTTCAAGTTTTAATTACCACTAATCGTGGGTATCTGAACAAAGGTTAGAAGTCAGGATAATTGAAAACACATTTAGAATGCTACCCTAGTTTCTGGAAACACTGGTAAATAGGGAAAAGTAAAGCACTAGTAAAAAGGGAAAATTAAAACACTGGTGAAGAGGGTCAAGTAAAACACTGGTAAAGAGGGAGAATTAAGACACTGTTGAAGAGGGAAAAGTATAACACTGTTGAAGAGGGAAAAGTAAAACACTGGTGAAGAGGGAAAAGTAAAACACTGGTGAAGAGGGTCAAGTAAAACACTGGTAAAGAGGGAAAAATTAAGACAGGATTGAAGAGGGAAAATTAAAACACTGGTGAAAAGGGAAAAATAAAACTGGTGAAGAGGGAAAAGTAAAACACTGGTGAAGAGGGAAAAATAAAACACTAGTGAAAAGGGAAAAGTAAAACACTGGTGAAAAGGGAAAAGTAAAACACTGGTGAAGAGGGAAAATTAAAACACTGGTGAAGAGGAAGAAGTAAAACACTGGTGAAAAGGGAAAAGTAAAACACTGGTGAAGAGGGTAAAAACACTGGCGAAGAGGGAAAAGTAAAACACTGGTGAAAAGGGAAAAGTAAAACACTGGTGAAGAGGGAAAATTAAAACACTAGTGAAAAGGGAAAAGTAAAACACTGGTGAAAAGGGAAAAGTAAAACACTGGTGAAGAGGGTAAAGTAAAACACTGGCGAAGAGGGAAAAGTAAAACACTGGTAAAGAAGGAAAAGTAAAACTGGTGACGAGGGAAAATTAAAACACTGGTGAAGAGGGAAAAGTAAAACACTGGTGAAGAGGGAAAATTAAAACACTAGTGAAGAGGGTCAAGTAAAACGCGTGAAGAGGGTCAAGTAAAACATTGACGAAGAGGGAAAAGTAAAACACTGGTGAAGAGGGAAAAGTAAAACACTAGTGAAAAGGGAAAAGTAAAACTGGTGAAGAGGGAAAAGTAAAACACTGGTGAAGAGGGTAAAGTAAAACACTGGTGAAGAGGGAAAATTAAAACACTAGTGAAGAGGGTCAAGTAAAACACTGGCGAAGAGGGAAAAGTAAAACACTGGTAAAGAAGGAAAAGTAAAAGTGGTGAAGAGGGAAAATTAAAACACTGGTGAAGAGGGAAAATTAAAACACTAGTGAAGAGGGTCAAGTAAAACACTGGTAAAAAGGGAAAGTAAAACATTGGTGAAAAGGGAAAGGTAAAACACTGTTGAAGAGGAAAAAGTTAATTAAAAAATGACGTTTAGAACTACAGGTAGCGATCATTAGCTAAAATTTAATCAAAGTTTACAAACCTTCGTGACTTAGCCCCGTTAAGAGACTATAAAACAACTCAAAGAAATCCAATTCTGCTAAGAAACTTGACTATTGACCCTGACCTTTACTTTTTCATAGACAATTCTAAGAAGTCAGGATAGTTGAAAACACAATTAGAATATACCTGGACGCACTGGTAACTAGAAGGAAAAGTTAATGAAAAATAACGGTTAAAGCTACGGGGTTTGTTAGCTAAGATTTTATCAATTTGCAAAAACCTGAAAAACTACTGGACACAAAATAGCATCTCGTAGATGTTAAGTAACCATGTATAGATATTTAGTATTCGAGCTGCTTTAGTCATAACGGTACTCACAAATGACGTTACAAAAATTTGGACCATCCAATCGAATTTTTTGCGATTTCCCAACTGCAAAGTTCTGCCATAATTACAAAAATAAACGATTTACATTGTTCCGAAATAGACCAACTCAAATGAAAATCAGTTGTTTGTATGAGCCATAAATGGAGCCCATAATCTCGAAATTCTTTTTTTTCCTAGATTCTAGATCAAGCACTGGCTAATCCAGAGAGGTCAAGGTTCATTAACCAAGCGATGTTAGAAGAGTACCGCAGTTCAGGGGGGGTAAGTTCATAGTACTCCCTTAAGCTATTGACCTGGGCCCGGTTGTTCAGAAGCCGATTAGCACTAACACAGGGTTAAACATTTAACCCATGGTCATGTTTTCAATCTTACAGAAAAGGATTCGAGCTGTAATTTTGAGACTGACAAGTTTTTTTCGTATGAAAATTCAGACAGTATTCTTAAAGAATTGTTAACCTTTTCTTAAAGAAGAAATTGCTCCTTGAATTTTCGCTTAACCCAGGGTTAAAGTAAACCAGCTTTTGAACAACCCAGCCCTGGCCTGTGGTGACTCGCTTGGCCTCGTAAGTCCCTTACAAAAACAAATGCTCTTATTTCGCAAGCAAGGGGATTCTATCTGTTTATGTAGAACGATTTTCTTTTCTTTTCTGTAATGCTTTGATATCTTTGGCAAGGCTGATAAAGTCGCCGGTTTAAAACTCAAACAAATATAGCGAACAATGATGTTGATGCAGAGTTGTATCTAGTGAAGTGTCGGTCAGTGTAGGCGTCTTTGTCAAGGCCTCTATACTTATTTTAAAAAAAAACAGTTCAGTTAATAGATCGTATGCCTATATTCCCGAGACACTTAAAAGACGAAAGATATAGCGGTCACGTTGGTGCCCCAAACAAAAAGAAAACAACATTATTTTGTTGAGTGTACCCCACCATGGCCGATATATATATATATTTTTCATATTTAGGGATATTTTTACTCTTGTCATTATATAATCTTTGTTTCGTATGTCCTTGTTAACTAATCTAAAATATTTTCGAAGGTGCGCATCGAAGATGACATTGTTGTAACCGTTGATGGAATGGAGCTAATGACGACAGTTCCACGAACAGTGGAAGAGATTGAGCAGCTCATGGCTCAAGGAAGAGACCTTCCAGATCAGTTCCCAGTACAAACAGCATCTCGTGGGAAAAGATCCAGCTCCGAGGGCCCTTTTCCGTGTCAATGAGTGAGCCAAGTCATTTCTGCATAATGCACCATGGCGAACTGTGATGATTCGGTTTCAAATCAAAAGCTAATTTTTTGGAAAATACAAGCAAGCAGATTTAAAGAATTTATCCTATCAAACTAAATCTTTTAAACTATCAGATGTTATATAAGGATAGTTATAGAAAAATATGCAATGTAACTAGACGGCCAAGAAGCGAGGAGCCGTGAAAACGTCAACTTTGAGTTACGAAACAAAAATAGAGTATTGAGTTGCTTTTGTCCTCGCTTTTATTACTATCCATTCTAGTAATTCAAAGCAAAAGAATGTGTTAAATGTAAGGAGAACCAGCTACGGGCGATATTCTGATGGTTATGAAGATTGTACTTACAGATATTACGATCCCTTAACTGGCTTACACGTTTCTGTTAAAATTTTTCAAAGGCGCAAGATGAAATTTTAGATATGTTTGATAGTTTTGGATCTATTGAAAGAATTCATAAACGTGAGCAGTAACTGGCGATAGGTAATCAATCAAGTGTCATTCAAAAATGTGATTTATTGCTTGATGCGAAAGGACTGTACCTGATTTTGAGATGAAAGTATAAACAATGATAGACAAATTAATACAAATTGAGTTGTTGATATGTTTTTTTTTATTCAGTAGCATTGTTTCATTATTTTTGTCTTTTTTTTATTTATCCCTAGACTTACATAGTTGTGCTTGTGGTCCTAAATGTTTCCCATAATGCAGCTGTCGGCACGATAGTAGTCCATTCGTTCTGGAAGTGTAACTGTTAAGTTACTCCGTAGTTATATATTTTAACATTTCACTGAAGTATTCTGCTATGTGTCGTTCAAAACACAACTTGTGCTGTCGGATTTTACCATCTCAGGAACATTAATAAAAACACTAATTCATTCTTTTATAACAAACTTGACTGTAACAGCCTTATTCTTGTTGTTGGAGAGATTAGTTTCCTTTTTGGTCGTTTCAAATCAGTTTGCGTTATTGGTCATGGGAGGCATTGCGCATGGCCTATATGGTTAATTAGAATTTTTCACCTTCAGTATTGTTCTTTGACCAGTGTCTCCATTATTTGGATTTTTGTTGCGTTTTACATAATTTAGTAAACCAACCATCCTTTCTGTCCAGTAAAACCGCAGGCTCATCATATTCTACCACTTCTCCTTGATCAAGAACCAAAACTCGATCATAATCCAAGATGGTGTTTACTCGGTGAGCAATGGTCAACACCGTGCACTCCTTGAATTTGTCTCGTATGGTCTCCTGGATAAGGTGGTCCGTTCTGTAGTCAACATTTGCTGTAGCTTCGTCAAGAACGATAATCTTGTTACCCTGCAAGAGGGCCCTGGCTAGACAGATTAATTGCCTCTCACCCACACTGAAATTATTTCCCCCGTTTGTCAGCTCATAATCCAACTGTTTTGGTAAATTGCAAATTTTCTTCTTTAAATGCACATCTTCCAATACTTGCCAAATTCCGGCGTCACATGACTTTCCGACAGGATCAATATTTCTCCGCAAAGATCCACTAAATAGCACTGGATCTTGTGCAATCATAGAAATTGCCCGACGTGAAGAAGTTAAGTTTGTCTTGGATATGTCAATACCATCAATTATGATTCGACCTTTTGGCTGAGGCATGCGCATTAGTGCAGCCAGCAGAGAAGACTTCCCCGCCCCTGTCCTGCCAGCAATACCAACCTTCTGTCGTGAATCGACGTTAAATGTTACATCCCTAAGTACCGCTGGTCCTCCCTCGTAATAAACTTGCGATACTCCTTCAAAGCTTATTTTACCTTCTTCAGGCCAGTTCTCTGGCGGACGAGACTCTTGAAGGTAGCCAGGTTCCACTTCAAGCTGTGTGTACGCCAATGCTCTTTCAACAGAAGTCATTATGTTTTCAAACTCAGCCAATTCACGAACAAGATAGTCCAAGTTGTCCAACGACTTCAGACTATACATAATTGCTAGGCCGACCAAGCCTGTTAAATGAAAACAAACCAAGATTTAATTGCATTTAATTATACTGTAGCTAGTATCTTAAAAACATTTAAAAAACAATGAAGAAAATGGGTACTTGTCCTTTTTCCGAGTTTTTAGTTTACACCAGTGTTGTTAAGATGGTATTTTAGAATGCAAAACCAGCAACACTGTGATACATTTATAGAGGTTATGTTATGAAAGACGACAGTAAAGACATAAGCAAAGATACATAAATACTTCGCGTTAGTTTCTGAGACAGTTTTTGGTTTCTAAGATAAAATCTTGGTTGCTATTTTAATATATACTAAAGGCAGATTCCAGGTCTTCTTCCATCACGTTTATGAATTATCCTAATTGACAAAAAGCTTTAAGAAGGCTCTAGTTGATATTACATTAGAAAGCTCTTTTATCAGTATTAAAGAAAACCCCCTGTTTCCATCAGAAATTAATTATTTTAAAAAGTTTTATGAACTTGGTAGGTTCCACTTCAAACTTTTCTAGAAAGCCTTAGACTGTAATGACAATCTCATTCTAAACTGAAATGAAGTATTTTAGGTTACAGATCTTGTACGGGTTTTCGAACTCGTGGAAAGTTATGATTTTGAGCCGAACTTAATACTTTTTATAGCTAATATTCACGAAGTGCTGACCTTTTTTGGCCAGTTCAACAATGCTAAGTGTAAGCTAAAGGTCAGCACAAAGTTTTGTCTACTTTATTACACAAAGTACACGGAAAATGTTTAATTAATGATTTAGTACAGCATTTCCAGGAATTATCTAAAAGTTAAAATATGTATGAAAGTAAAAAGTTTTGGAAATAAGTCTTCTTTGTGTGTTCGAGTTATTCCAGGTTTCGTTTTCACAAACTACAACAGCTTAATCATGTCAAGTAAAAGTCAGTCGGGGCGATGCGTCAATTAAGCCGATCATACTTGGATAAATGACGACTACCGTATTTTGCCGTGTATAAGTCGACCCCCCATTTTGCAGCCAAAAAATTGCAAGATTTAGAGTTTCCGTGTATAAGTCGACCTCAATATTCTGTCAAGTTATTTCCACCGACAAGTTATTTCAACCGACAAGTTATTTCAACCGACAACTGTGTTGATTTTGGTCTTTTCTATAAATTCAATGAACTAACCACTTTTAAAATACAATTTTTTAAAAATGACAGTTCAGTGCTTCTTTTAAAATAACATTGATAACGGCTCATATGAAACAAAATGTAAACACAGTGTTTGTAAAACTGACACAACATTGAAAGGTAAACAATGATGATAATCGATTGTTTGTACACAACATACTGTAAAGATCACAGAATTCTTTCTTGCTTCAAGTACTTATGTAAACGCTGGTTTTAAACATTTTTATAGAGTTTTAAGGGGTGTTAAAATTTTCACGGTTTGATCTGTGTATAAGTCAAGTGCGATTTTTAGATGTGAATTTTTGGTGTTAAAAGGTTGACTTATACACGGCAAAATACGGTAATGAAATTTTAATTTACATTCCTTAACTTATTCAAGTATGTGGCATGGTGTGTTATAGTTTTGTTGTTACATGTCATGTATGTTATTATAAAATCATTATACCCATTTCATACATTGATGTTGGCCTTTTTGAGTTTGGTATAATAGCAATGCACATACTGCTAATTTTAGATCTTTGGAAAAGTCTGTGGAACAGAAAGTTTACTTCAATACAAAATGTTTTGCATCTATAATATAATTCTAGCAGTTGGAAGAAGCCATTTACAGAGGTTCTCCAAGAAAAGCTCTTTTTGAACAATTTAAACTGACTTATTTTGGCTGTGATATTGTTATGTGTATGGTTCGTAGTAATGTTATAATAATTGTCTTTGTAATAATGAGGAAATTAAAATGATATTCAATACTGTTGTTTACAGCGTTTTAGTTGTTCAGATGTCAAGATTTGTCTGTCAGTGTAAATTACTTTACACAATTTACATTTATCTAGTAAGAAGTAAGAAAGGTATATGTTTTGGAAGATAGAAAACCAACTATTTTTTTCATTCTTTAAATGAGTCTGTATGGACAATTGGAGTTATTGTATTTATTTTAATTTATGCTTATAATACTGTGAGAAGTCAGGCTGAAAATAGATTATATTTAATTACAGTTCCTTACAGTACCTACTCTGAAGTTCCGAATAATAGTATAGAGGGAAATAATGGTACAGAGTAGAAAAATCTTTCAAAACTAATAATAATACAGAGCAAAATAATGATACAGAGTGGAAAAATCTTAAAAATTCAATTATTGTTTAGGCTGAAACCACTGGAAAGCCACTTGCCGAACTTCAAGTGCTGTTGGCTTCCTCCTAGTGTCTGTCTCTTGATACTTTTTCTTACTTTTGTCTTCTAGCTCCTGTGCTGCTTCAGTGCTGGTGTACTTTTCAATGCATCTGTTAGCTGCAGGGCTTTTCTGGATTACGTACTGTCACTCTTATCTTTTAATGACGGAAGATTTCCCGAGCTGCTTTTGATTTATATGACTGTTGGCTTACCACATGTTTTTTTTTAAATCTCAGTGTTTTTCTTTTGTACTGCTTGTTTCAATTTTGGTTTTCAAACACAATTTTGTAAGTTTTTTGTTTCTGATTCAGATTATATTTATTGTGTTTTAATGTGAAAGGATCTGTCATAGCTCCTCTGTCATGACAATGACAAGGTGGTGTAGGGCTAACAAGTCCTGCTAATCTCAAACCAGTGCACACTCATTTATGTGTCTCCATCTTGTGCTGACAGCCATGTGGGCTTTGGGAATGAGGGAAGCAAACATAATGGCAATGGCTGGAAAATGTTGGCTTTCTGTTGTGCTGTGATTTTATGAAAACACAGTCATGAAGCAGTTTTCTAAGCAGTTGCAAGTTTATTTTTCGTGCAAAACAGCTGCTGTTTGAAAGGCCTGAATAAAGTGTTGTGGCCATTCACGGCGACTATTAAAGGGCCAAATTGTCACAGGCTAATGGCTAAACAATTCCTCGCTATGAACTTTGCGACTGGGGATACTTTATTGGTCGACTAAGATTGGCAAATCACGAAATAACCAGGCAAGTTGATTCGCGGTGATTTATTGATGATAATCAAACGTAAACTGAAATACAATACAATTATAGAAACTTATCAAAAAAATGAAACAATGACACAATTCGTATAAGTTAAAATAATTGTACATTCCGTACATTCCATTCATAACTTTAGATTTGTACTCTTTACTCCCGATGTAAATCTCACGTACAAAGCAATGTGAGAGCATAGCTAAATTAACAAACATAATCGTATACAACAAAAGTATAAAAATGCGATTTGTAACAGGACTACAACTAATCGTAAAGGACTACAAATTCTTAGCAGAACTTTTAAAATACTAGGTGCCATGTGGTCATGTGAAACATGTTAGAACATATGTACTTTAGAGTACTACATTTAAGGCTAAGACACTCATAATGGTATAAAATACCTATTATGATTCGAATAACGTAACAATTCAGAATAATGCAAATAAATAAAAGTGATATAAAACCTAATCATGTTTGTAAAGAAACAAAGTTTTATGGCACGAAAACTCTAATAAGCTATAGAAAACACTAATAATAATTATAGTAAAAGGCTGGTACTCACATATCGGTTCCTGCTTGCCTCTAAATAGCCAAGGGTGGTTCTCGATTTCACAGATTTTATAAAATTGTTTTACACGTTTCCAGACACTATCCACAGACTAACTGAGATTAACTTATATCCCATGTGATTAAGTACACAGTGTTAAATTACACTCAAGCAAAACAGTGAATCAGAATTGATAAAAAATTAATGAACATTAATAAATGAATAATTATTAAAAAAGAAGCCTCGCTCTAATGTCTCTTACATAAAGCTTGTATAGTAATAGAGTGGAAAATCTCGAAAATTAATAATCGTACAGTCTCGAAGTAAACTGTGTAGAGTGGATTTTTTTCTCAAAAATAATAATCATATAGATACATTCTATTATTCGGAACTTCAGAGTATTAGATATTGTATCTGTTAACTAAAGAAATTTAGTCAACGTACATCCCTTGTTACTGGTATTGAATGCTATTAGAAATATTCTTGTTTTGTCAGTTCTTGTTTGCAGGTGGTTGTACTTTGGACCATCAAAGGATTATTCAATGTATTTTGATGCCAGGTTTTGTTAATCTGATCTGCTGCTTATCTTATATTAATTAATTTTTTTCTCATCCTATTTCAGAAATGCCAGGTCTCATGCTTCTTCGAAAGAGAAACTGTAATGACAAACCATTGGAAGGCGCTAAGATTGTTGGTTGCACCCACGTAACTGCGCAGGCCGCAGTATGTTTTTCTAACTAAATAATTTTATTACTTATTTATAGGAACTTAATGACAATCTTTTTTACAATCAAAGTACAAGAGAATAAATGTCTGACAGCAGTTGTTTTAATTAATACTTCGATATACCGTATTTACCCTTGTATAATGCGCACCCGTACAGTACTGCTCAAAAGAAACGCAAGCGAAATACACGAAGATTTGATGAAAATGCCATATTTACGGCGCAATTGCGGAGCATCGTGTTTTTGGCGAGAATACGACGTACCTTTTGTTTTATAATGAGAGAAAATTTACTGTATGTTTTTAATTAAAATGCAAAATTTTGCGGCTATTTTGACGATCCTTTAGCTGTCAAGTTTAAAAATGCCGTGCTGCACTTACATTAGTCTGCACTGACACAAGTAGGTACTCTGTTGTAATTAACTAAATGTTTCCCTGCTAAAAATGGTTAAAAAGCAAAATCCGAGGAGTGATTTGGTTGGAGAATAAAATCAGACTCAGGCTATGTACAAATTCTTTCGATTTGGCTGGAGAATTATTAATTGTAAATCTAGGGTTATTTTAAAACATTTTTACAATTTTCAAAAACAAAGGCCAAAAATCACCGTACTTACGTTGCATTTCTTTTGAGCACTACTGTAGTTTTGCCATCTTAAAACTGCAAATTTTTTTAGTTTATACCACCAGAAGCCCTGTTAAGTGTGAAAAGCCCTTCCCCCTATACTCACTCTCTGCAATGTGTTCACGAGCAGAACAATCAAAGGATGGTTTTCATGAAGAAACAGGCACAAAGCAAGATAGCCTAGACACAAAACAGAAACAATAATTATAATTATAGTACAGTCATTTAACTTCCTTGCCAAAATGAATGGTACAAAAACAACTTTAATTTATAACTGAATATTTTTACTGCATAGAAGAGAACAGGGAAAAAGGAGAATGACCCTGAGAATGGCAGTCCACAGAGAACTGTGGAAGAAATAGCTGATATTTAAAGTGTACTGATATGTAGTTCAGCCCTTGCTGACAAAAATTGCTGGATGAGGAACGCTTGCTAGCCCCTTCAAAATTTGGGATGGAAAGATGGAGATGGAAGTAGTTACAGTATAAGAAATTAGCCTACAATAACTAGGAGATTGTAACAGATGTTGTGCACATGCTTTTTTTTTGTAAAGTATCTAAAAACTAAAAGTGTTAAACTACCCATTCAAATGAACACCAATTATTTCATTTTAAAACCTAGTTTCAAATCCCACACAGTTCTAAACAGTACTAGCATATAGTACTTCCAGTTTCAATACATCTCTTCTTCACGTTACTATCAATGGACCAGCCCCACATACAGAAGCCAGTGAATCATGGTCAGCAAAGCTGTTGAAATGTGGAAAGCTGAAAAGAAGAAAGCTCCCATATAACAGGCCAGCCCTGCAGCTACAAGCGAAGAGTGAAACAGTGAGAAGAAAGTTGTTATTTGAACACCTACTGCTGGAAAAGAACTCTAGTGCTCCTAGGTGTTCCATAACAGCTATCTTCAGTTCTCACTGTTTCACTAGGCAATAGTAGTTACCTTTCAATTGAACTTTTTAAAACTCAACAGATTTCTATTAGAAATAACTGCATACAATTCATAGAGTCTAGGCACTGGATTTGGACATCAAAACAACAGTTTCTACTAAATGTAAACTAAGGCATATTGTATGGTATAATGAACAAAGTTAACCCTAATCACAGTTATGCACAACATCTGAGTACTATATTAAGTAAGTACTTGTCAGTAATATTTACAGTAGTACTGTATGTAAAATGCTTACCAATCCTTTTGTTCAGCAGATTAGGTTGCTGGGCAAAGTTAATGGCATGAATATGACCAAAGGATGCATCATGACCTAGCATCTCACAGTACATCAATCTGACAAGATTCTCCCTCATTTGTTTCTGAAAGACATACAAGTATTTTCTTTAACTGGGAGAAATGGAAAAGCAAGTTCATATAATAATTTATGAGTACAGCACAGTTAAAAGTAGAATTGATCAGGAGTCTAGTACCAAAGCAATAAAAGCAAGTTTTGATTAAAACTTAAAATCTCTTTGAAAAACCTTGGGAGAAGTTAAAAACTGATATTAGTGCTATCTAAAGCTGCAGTAAAAATCCGTGGTTATACAAAGAGTGGTAAACAGAGAAAGCAAACATGGTGGTGGTGATGGTGCTCTCTGTCTGCACCTGTTAGAATCTCCTCTAGTCCAATTCTTTGTTTTATATTTTTTCCATTTACAAGCAATGTTAGTACTGCTAGTAAATGTATAACTGTAAGACAGTACTGTATATTTTTCAGCTCAAGATGCAGTTTTTACTTTAAGTTTTGACTATACTGTAGTTTAAACTTACTACAGTATATTAAGAATTCCATAGAATATGTTGACCATAGGAGGCAGATCAACGCAGAAGAGACCTAGTGTGCTGTTGTGTGCTCTCCTGTTGTACTTAACTAGTATATTACAGGGTTCATGTTGATAGATTAAAAAAATCAAGGAGTTTTCAGGGAGTACACAAACACTTGAAAGTAATTGTCAGCAGTATCATGTTATAAAATGTATTTTCTATGTAACTTTTGGCTTACAAACATCATTTTAATAATTAAAAGAAACTTTCTTTATTGCTATTTTTTTTTAAAGGTACAGTACTTACTATTGAGCATTACAGGTACTATGTTTTTAAGGTATGGCCCCAGATGTTGCAGAATTGAATTGAAATTCAAGGAGTTAACAAGGAGTCTGAGCTAAAATTTGAGGGCTTATAATTTTCAAGCGCCCTTGAAAAAGAGAATTGTATAATTTACTTATAAGGAGTTTTCAAGGAGTTTAAGGAATAGCACAATCCCTGATACCACCTAGCAAATCCATAAATAGATAAAAAATTTATTTATTTATGGATATGCTAGATGTTATCAGGGTTTGTGCAAGTACTCCTTAAACTCCTTGAAAACTCCTTTTTATTTAAATTCATCAAACCACACACTCTACATGTACTTTAACTCCTGTCTCACATTCCGTCAATGATGTTACAGTACTTAACCAAACTAACTTACAGCTGATATACTGGACTCTTTTAACTTTTCTTTCAATGTAACAAGCTCACGTCGAATTATTCTGTCTTCTTCCTGAAAGTTTTAGGAAAACAAAAAGAGATTGAGAGAGAGCGGAGATTTCTGGAGATGAGTCATAATAAAGCCATTAACACTGCCACACCAAGTTAGTAGTAAGTTGAACAGCTTGGATATAAATAATTGGCCCTAATGCAATTTAGATCATGTTATTTAAGTCATTATACTTCAGCTTTTTAGAATTTTTGCTTAATTTCATCCATTATTTTTTATATTCATCTGCTTGCATCATCACAAATTCTTACAGCCCTGAGGAACTTTTTTAGGGATAAAGTAGAGATTCTTTTTGGGATAAAACGGCTACAAAGTAGGGCATTATAGGCCAAAATTACAACTTGGAAATATACAAAGACATTGATAAATGGGCCCTTTTGGATGACACTGTGGGAAAAATAATAAATGAAAGCTTACATTTTGTAGAATTACCTAGGTATAAAGATTTTGCCCAAATTAACTGGAGATGGGTGCACAGCATAAATACTGCAAGGTCTCCATGGATCTGAAGCTGAATTCACTCAAATAGTCAGTCACAGGCATGGGGCCAGCAGAGACTGATGGAATCTATGTATGTAATGGATGTAGTCTATGCGAATCCTAAGCATCTCAGTGTCATTGGGCGACCGCGGACAGATATTAAAAGACAAAAATTATTAGGGATATTTAGGGAAAATAGCCCAAAATGAAAGGAAATTAAATTAGGGGTTTTAAGGGGACTGAAGATAACTTTAGAAAAAATCAGAAGACAGTCCACTGGGTGTTCACTGATTGATCAATGATTACAGGTAAAAATCCTAAAATAGTCAACTATTCTGTCGTTATTAGCGAGTAGGACATTTACTTCCGACCAGTTATAAAAATTAATAATATACTTACAACACGCGACTTCGATTCTCCAATGCTTTTAACTAACATTTGAAAAGATCGCGATGAGGTGGTACATGGTCCACTATAGCCCGTAATAAAACCAGGTAAGCTTGGTTGATTCTTATTCATTACGAATGCAATTCCCTAGAATAAATTATACAAAAAATACAGTTTCCTTCCGAGTTTCCCCCCAAAAAAAACAACCAAGATGGCAGCAGTCTGCCTTTCTTGGAATACCGCTGGTCATTGAAATTGCTTGCTGAAGCTTCAAGATGCAAGTTAAATGAATCCGTGCAATGAATCCTTGTGGAAGTTATACCGCAAATTTAAAGACGTTACTTAAAAAGGTTTGTGCTCCAGTGTAATCACTTACCTAAATTTGATAATGCTTTTGATTCAACTAGATACTACTTTTAAAGTTTTGGGATAATTTTGGTTCTGGGGCGTAGTGTGAAACATTTTCTACCGTTTAACTACTTACCGCGGGACCCTATTTTCGAAGGTTTACGTTTTAATATTTTGTTACAGATATACGAAGCGGATTACCAAAAAATCTTGCAATATTTAGCTTCATGTGTTTACGAAATGTTGTAAAACTTTGTAAGCATGCGAAAAGTAATATAAAATAATCTAGCTATAGTAGTAAGTACTGCAGCTACAGTAGATATCGCTAAAGACCGGCGCACGCTTGAGGCAAACTTCTGAGCTCTATGCCTCGCGAGGCAGTTTGCTCAACTTGTTCCACAAGTGTGCAACAAAATTTTGGTGAGTATTTTTCCTCGCAAGGTCTTGAGAAAATAATCTGTCCTGGTTGATAATTTTTGCCTTCTCATCGTGTGCGGAAGACTTGAGCATCAGAGCTGAGTCAGATAAGAAATGTAGCCAATAAGATTGCTTTTCGTGATTGCGTCATCTTTGTTTGTTTTGACTAAGAAGATTGAAAAAGTATCTCTCGCGGTTCTTCATCTTCAAAGAAGAAGAAGACACATTAAGCCAGGAAGAAAAGAGATCTGGCCGAGAAATTGGATATTAAATTGGATTGCCCGAAATATCCAACTTCTTGCCTAGATCTTTTTTTCTTCCTGGCCTATTTTGTCTTTGTCTTCAGCGAAGAAGAAAAAGAACCGTGACTCCGTGAGAGATACTTTTTCAATTTCTGTCATTTTGTCAGCTGGCCATTCTTTCTCTCAAAGCAAACAAAGATTTTTCTTGTAGAAGTAAGTTGGGTTTATAACCCTTGCATTTCCAAAAAAAAATTTTTTACTGTTATGCAGTGCAAGCAACAACTTTATTAGCCCCCTTCGCT
Organism: Zoanthus solanderi; assembly: GCA_024336925.2. NCBI lineage: Eukaryota > Metazoa > Cnidaria > Anthozoa > Zoantharia > Zoanthidae > Zoanthus > Zoanthus solanderi. The sequence goes on along the minus strand of JANCMA020058037.1, from coordinate 14,253 downwards.
GGCAAAACAATATTGCCTAGAGAATAGATTAGATTTTCTGAATGTTATTTTGAACACTGCTGTTAATTTTCTCTACTATTTATAAGATCATCACAAATTGAGACATCGAGCCTTTTCATGATGGTAGACTAGCAGGTACTTTGCCATCTAAGCTACCCAGACAGTATTTTATTTTCCTTTTACTGCATATTAAAAGAAACAAAGCAGCCATAAGGGTAATAATAATAATAATAATAATAATAATAATAATAAACACATAATGACATCTCCCCTAAAGGGGCTTTTCAATGTCATATATATTAAAAACCCTCTCTCCCAATTAAGAATCCCAACTGGTAGGAGGCAAACCAGTTGGCTATTTACAAAGCGTGGTGAAATTGCCCCTGGGATCACCGAGGACAAATTCGTTCAGTAGTCCGAGTCAGGGATTTTAACGTGGGTCTTCCGCATTCAAATCTCCAACTCTGACCACTGAGCCACGCTGCCTCCTACAAAAGTAAAAGTTCACATTTGTGGTCAGTAAACTATGTTCTGTTATTTGAATCATAAATGATGTTGGTAATTGTTAAGTGATAGAAAACTGAAGTTGTCAACATTGATTTTACTGTTTTTCCCCAGGGTGAAGTAAGCTGAGAAATAATTAACTAAAAATTTTGCAAGTGGTTCTATTCATGCATCAAAGGGTAGGGCTCATAAGAAAGAAGATGTGCAGACGACGCAATGTCCTAGTTGTTTTTTGTGCAACCTTTGTGTTGTATATGACAAGCTATGTATATAGAGAAATGTCTGGCTACAATTTGCTGCACAGTAATACAATAGTATTTGAACAGAACAAGGACAGTACACTTCATACAGGCAGATGGATAATAAAAGTTGCTTCTTATAATATCTGGAGTAACTATCTTGTAAAAGTTGGCTCTGACATTGAGCAAAGGCTAGATGGACTAGCATTTGGTGTGCGACATTATGATGTCGTTATCCTGCAAGAGATATTTGTTTTAAGGCTTGGCCCATTTGTGTTTTTCAATTATGCAAAACATTTGGTATCTGCTATGAAGAAGCACCAATTTATTTACAGAGTTAGTTTACAAGAGACGGTTCCATGGATATTTGGCCAGAGCAATGGTTTGGCTATTTTTAGCAAGTTTCCAATCTCGTTAGCAAAATCCATTCATTTCAAAGATTCTGCAATATTAGAAAGAGTAAATAATAAAGGTTTTGTGTATGCCGAGATAAAAATAAACAAACAGAAGGTGTTCGTGTTAAATACACACACTGATGCTCATAAAAAGTCCATCAGAGAACTTCAAATGAAACAGTTGGCCGATTTTATCAAAACATTCCCTAAAACAGCATATATTATTGCAGGTGGAGATTTTAATGTAAACCCCAATAACCCGCCAGCTGACGGAAATGAGAAGGAATATCAGAATTTGGTCAAAACCATGTTAGATGCTGGACTGCAACAGGTTTTCACTGAGAGAAATGCAACACATTTAAATGGGGGAAATTATGACCACATGTTTGTCAGCTCTAACTGTGACATTTTAAAAAGAGAAGTTATTAACTTGCATACAAAGGATGGAAAAATGGTGTCTGATCATTACGGTCTATCAGCAGGGTTAAAGTTGTTGGAATCAGTTTAAATTCTTGTATCTTCTAATTATTCTAGCAAATATAATTGATTAGGATTTATTTTTTAATTTATTGGTGAACATACAAAATGAACCTTTAAATGAGCAATTTCAATAAAATCGATTGTCTTGGCTCAAAACCATACTGTGCCTCAAAATGGCATCAGTTTTATTTAATTTTCTAGCTTTTAAGTCATTTGTTTGGTGTAAGTTTAAGATTTTTAAAGTATCTTACTACTATCATTGGTGTTAATAATTATTATAATACAAAGACTATATTGTGCCAGAACTGGAAAATGTTATGATAATGTATTATTTTGAAAGACAAAAAAAGTTCAACATTAAAAAAGATCTATAGGCAATCAACAAATGTCATTCTCTTTTGTTGTTTTTGAAGCTTTTTTATTTTCCTGAGGTTCATCTTCAGCCCCTTGCTCTCGAATGCCTCCTTCCATTTCCAGAACTTCCAACCATCGTTTCACTCGTCAGAACCAATTCATCCGTATATAACATCTCACTCATCAAACCATTTCTCATGTTCTCCGTAACCACGTCAACCACAATCGCAAAAACCAACGGCGACAACACGGATCCCTGGTGCACACCAACTTTCACCTCAAACTTCTCGGACAACTCTAGTCCAACGCTGACTCTTTCATACAAACTCATCACTGCTCTCACCATTACCTCTGGTATACCTCTCTTCCTTATTACCCACTCTAGTACCTTCCTCGGGACCCTGTCAAATGCCTTCTCCAGGTCAACGAAGCACATATACAACTTCTTTTCCTTGGCTAAGTACTCGTCTTGAAACCTTGGAATGAACACTGCATCTATCGTTCCTTTGCATGGCATAAAACCAAATTGCATCTAGTCCACTTTCACCAAACGTCGCAATCTCCTCTCTTAATTGCACCTTTTCTACTATCTTCATTGCCTGCTCTAGCAACTTCACTCCTCTATAGGCCATGCAACTCATTGCCTCCCCTTTCCCCTTGAAAATTGGTACCATAGCACTCGGCGCCTAATCATCTGGCATTCCTCTTCCATCCAACACACCCTGACACAGCTCCACCATAATACCAATCCCGATCTCCCCACTCGCGGCTATCATTTCAACACTTTCTTCCGAGGGTTCTGCAGCCTTCCCGCTTTCATTTCCCTTATCGCCTTCACCACTTCTTCCCGATTAACCCTCTCAACTGGCCCTTCCACCACTTCTGCTTTCACGATCTGATCCCACTCATTCTCATTCATAATTCTTTCAATGTGCTCTATCCAGACTTTCTCTCTATCTTTCTCACTGAAATTCAGCCTACCATCGCTACCTCTTATACACCTTCCTCAACATCTTTCCTATCCTTTTTTATTCACTTCACAAGCTTAAACACCTTGTTCGGATGCTCACTCAGCTCTCTCAGCTCCCGTTCAGCCGCCTCCTTCATTGCTTTCGCGACTACTTTCTTTGCCCGATTCTTCATGTTCTTGTGTCTGGCTTTGTTCGCCCCAGTCCCACTTTAACACATCTCCTTATGCGCATCCTTCTTTCGTGCTATCGCTTCCTTCACGTCCTCATTCCACCACCGTGTACCCTTGATCTATCCTCCCTGTCTTCTTCCTACATACTTCATCACATGCTTTTAACAACCCTTCCATAAAACATTTCCACAAGCCCGGTGCATCAGTGCTTACCAGCTCTCCTACTCTTCCTTCAAATCTTGCCCTTATATCGTCTTCCCTCAGCTTCCAAACCTTCCTTCTTTCAATCGCTTTCTTTCTCATCACCTTCTTCACCTTCTTCTTAACCAGATCCGTGACCACACGCTTGTGCTGAAGCTCACCTAAGATGACCTTCACATGTCTCAGGTATTTTCTATTTTCTTTTCCAACTAGTACAAAGTCAATCTCAGTCCCATTTTTCCCTGCGCTGTACGTCACTTTCCTCTTCTCCCCTTTTCTGAACCATGTGTTTGCCGAACACAAATCCTTTTCATCACAAAATTCTAACATCTTTCCTTCCACACTTCTCTCCCCAATTCCATTTCCTCCATGAACACCCTCATAACCCTCAATCCGTTTACCAACAAGTCCATTAAAATGACCCATACCCAATACTAGTTCACCCACGCTGTGAAGATCCCACTCACTCCTCAAATCATCATAAAAACGCTTTTTCTCTGCACCCGTTCTACCAATTTGCGGACCATACACACATATAATTCTCACCACTTCTTCCTCAAGTGCCATCACTACTGTCATCACTCTGTCGCTTTTCCTTCGCACCTCCACAACTTTATCAAACAGCTCCTCCTTTACCAAAACTCCCACACCTCCCGTACCATCACTATTCCTAGACCACCACAACTTATATTTCCTACCTTTCGCACCTATAAACCGCGCTCCTTGTCCTCTCCACCTCACTTCTTGCAGACAACACACATCCATCCTCCTCTTCCCCAGCTCTTCACACACCTCTAACTCTCCCACTCATACTTCCTACATTTTAACTCCCAACCCTCCCCCCAAGCCGCTCATCAGGCTTCCCATCATTCTGCAAGCAGTGCTTGTGCGGCCCAGGGTCAGGGACTGCACCTTTCTGTTTGTGGTAGTTAAGTGCGGCCCACCCCAGCCTTTTGGCTGCCTGGTGCCCATGTTTTTTTGCTGTCATCATGAGGATTTTATTGGAGCATGATTTTTATAGCCACATGCCCTTGCTGACGCCAACCACAGTTATCGGCTGTGGGCCTAGCATTTGTCTGACCAGAGACATAACCTGCAAGGCAACAGGTGGAACTATTTAACCCATAGATGGGACCCTAACAGGTGCTACCACTCTGGGTAAGAGTGGACCTGGGAGCAATGGCAGTTAAGGGGTAGCTCCACATTCCCCACATCTCCAGATCTCCCGATCTAGAGCCTTACCACCGGTTGCAGTTTAAAGTCATACCTAGGACTAAAAGCTCAATAAAATAATTTTGGTTGATATAGGCTGTGGTTTGAATTTTCTAATGACTCAGCCACAGGTATATGATTTTTTTTCACGGCTATGCCGGTTATTGACAGATAGACTCAAATCACGTGATCAATTTTGACCAATTGCATGCGCGTATTTTTTACAGTGAACGAAGATTGCTTATTAAATACTGTTATCAATCAAATAAGCTTAGATGTTCATTCATAAGGAACCTCTTGCATATAAGCTTGAATCCTAATCAAGCCTGTAGCACAGATAAACCGAGAGAAGCGGACAAATAATGAAGTTTGAGTCTAAATTATACAATCTGTGTGTTTAGTTCTGAAGGTTTCTGTAAAAAAGTATTGGAAAACATCCCTTGCCCGACCTAGCTATCCTGCCAGTCAAGTTATACAGTATAGTAGAAGGTGTTGAAGAAGAACAAGGTGATAATAGGATCTTTTGTTAACTGACATTATTGGTAATCTTTTCAGTGAGTTTTGATATTATAATTAAGAAAACTGTTGTTGGAAAAATTTGCGTTAATGAAATCAGAGGCCAGTAAAGGGACAAGTGTACATTTTGTGTAATTTTCATGACGCGAACTCGGTCTTACATATCAATAACTGTCACAATCTAAATAAAAAAAAGACAAACCATGTGATGTTCCTGTTTTATCTTTATCCAATTCCTGCTGGTTGTCGCTATCGCTGTCACTGGCGTCCGAGTCTAAAAGTAAAATTTAAATGGCCAAGTCAAAATGTGCGACTCAAATGGGTGTTTTCTGGGAGATCAGGTCATAAAATTCACTACTTAAGTACCTCAAGAATAAATTAAATATGGCGCAATGATTTTATGTTAAAGAAGAACAAATAATAATAGAATCTGTAGTAAAATGACCTTATTGGTAATTTGTTAAAGTGTGATTTTGATATTTTTAAGAAAACTGTTGTTCGAAAATTTTGCGCCAAAGAAATCAGAGGCCACTAATGGAAAAAGTGTACATTTTGCGTAATTTTCATGACACGAACTCTGTCTTACATATCAATAATTGTCATTATTACTGGGTTGACTATGCATAGGCAAACCAGTCTTAAAATGGAGCTGTTTTTTTCCCTCTTTTCTCCAGTTAGAAATCTGCAGTATTGTGCAAGATTGCCTATATTTTTTAAGGGTTAATATAACGTCACGCGCTGTGGAATTGGCTCTAATTTCGACATCACTATGACAACTTGAATGATGTGAGCACGGGGTGACACACCTCTGTGGCAGGCATTTGGAGAAATGTGGTATTCACAAGAATTCTAATATGGATTTGAAATAATCTCATCTTGATTAACATCAATCGTTCGCCGAGCAAGTTCAGTCGTTTACTTTCTCATCTAGATCGTCATTTTGACAATTTACAGACTATCAGTTGCCTTTCTTTACCTTTTGTTTTGGTTGTTGTTGAAGTATAGCACTGGCCGTAGCAATTTAGTGTTATCGGTTGACAATACGACCCAGTGGAACATATCCGGCCTGTTTCTATCCGATAACTCGTTTGCAGTCTATGTATATCCTAATATTTAAAGTCTTCTCACTACTCAAGTTGAAGAAGAGTCAAAGGTGAGTCTGTATTTATCACTTGCGGAGCTGAAAGTCAAACTTCAAATGAAAGATCTGTGAACATCTCCTGACACGATTACATAAAAGAAACAAATCGTTCTCTTGTTGTTACTGTTTGTTTATCAAAACAGTTAAATGCGTTCGGCTCGACGTTCTTTGATTCTGAAATTCATTTATTATTACCCTCAACGACATTTTAAATTTGTTGTAACAATGCAAATCCAAATTGTTTCGATTCCTGATTATTAATATTTGAGAGTCGTGACTCATTTCCTTTATGTCACTGTCAGCGATTTGCTTTAGTTGTAAAATCTTTCGGCGCCCGCTGTCGTGATGGGATGATCAGTCTAAGTTGGCAAGCCCACAATAAAATAAATTACGTCAGCGGAAATACCCAACTCCGGCTCTGGCAAACCTTAGTCCAGATCTATTATAAACTAGTAGACTTTTTTGTATCTGTTTGCAAACAACTGATTCGTTTTATACAGTACATATTTTCAATTTATTAGAAAATGTTTTTAAAGATACAATTGTAAAATGTTTCGATTTATAATGTGACCAAGTCGATGGATATGAACTCAAAAAATAACGGTTCTGAGTCTGACACGTTTTTATTTCATCTCTTGACAAAATCGAAAAAGTAAAGCGAGGGCGTAAAATGAGAGCAACAAAAGGGCTTCAAGTATATCATGACAATAAAATAAACAGTACTCGAGGCCATAATCACAGGCAGTGTGGACTTTCAAATACCGTATTTGTTATAATAAGAATAAAGAAATAACTCCAAGCCAGATTATTCAATGCATTAAAATGAGGAAATAAGGTACGTCGCTAATACAGGACAACTCGCGAACTGCAAAAAAAGCTCAGTGTGGAAAGGCTGTGGAACTGTTAATCACCAGTTTTGTGTAACAACCATAAAACAACAATAAACGGTAAAACAACACTCTTACTTTCTTCATAACACCACACTAACCAGCAAGTTTGAACAAAATTGTCTAAATCAAATGCTATTGGTGCCCTTGACCTCTTAAGAACTTTTGAATAAACTTGTCCACGCTCGGTTGTGAATGCGATAATTTAAAAAAATGAATTCTAAAGCCTGAAACTAAAACAATAATTGAACCTATTGAAAATGAAATGAAAGTTACAGATTTTCTTTTTCATTAAATCTTATCCTAACCCAATTGGACGCAGTACAGAAATTATCACGGAAATTATTGTTATTATTATTATTATTATTATTATTATTATTTGTTCAACAAATTCATCGCAGCTTTCGTCCTCGCTGACGCCAGAAACAAGGCTACCTTCTATTCTATAAAAAGCTAACTTTGATTTCAAATATTTCTTTTCACAATGATTTTTATCGGAATGGGAACATTGACTTTTGTCATGTTTAGGGCTTTTTGCCAGACTGGTATTGAGTTGGATATTTCCGCTAATATATTTTTAACATTGTGGGCTCGCCCCCACAGACTGCGCTGGATATAAGGTCGTGATGAGACCCGACCTGACTTTGTGTCGACAACAAGGTTAGCGGACCTCTCAATACTTCAACATTTCGGCTACATGCAATACAAACAAGGTAGGAAAAGACAACTGATAGTCCGTAGCTAAGAAAGTCACATATTCTTAGATGTAAATTTGCCTTAAGTGCTCACACAAGTACAGTGTTAAAACTGCAAATACGAGGCATTTGCCAAATTAAATAAAAAAGGTTTCTTATTTTTTTGCATTAAAAGTTCTTTAGCTAAAGATGTATTACTACTGGGACTTTTCTTGCAAAAGTGGAAGCGTAATTATAAAACATGCAATGAATTGAAGATTGATATAGGGACGACCTATATAGGCAAGGCAAAATACGGTTCTGTTTTCAAACAAATATCAGATCCACACTATAAGCAACCCAGTGTAGGCTTCTTGAGCCGTCTAAATTAAAAAAAAAAAGACAAACCATGTGATATTCCTGTTTTATCTTTATCCAATTCCTGCTCGTTGTCGCTATCGTTGTCACTGGCGTCCGAGTCTAAAAGTAAAATTTAAATGGCCAAGTCAAAATGTGCAACATAAACGGGTGTCTTGAGGAAGGTCAAGTCAATAAGGTACGTAAACGCCCTATTTCTCACAATGTTTAGTGTTCCTTTTTTCATTCAATGTTTTTAATAAACTTAAAGTTCCTATATAGCTTTATTTTATCTTTTAGACTAAAAGTATTGTCATTTATGAACTCAGAATTCGAAAAACCAAAGAAAATTTACGCATCTAAGTATGCTTTTTTATCAAAAAAAGTTAGGAATTTAAGTTTTGACCGAGCTACCGGGGACTGGTACCTGTGACGTAGCAGCAGAAAGACGTCCTTCGTTGTCATTAGTGTTTTACAAGGAAAAACGTGACAAACAAAGTACTTCAAACTGAATTTCACTATTTTTCGCTGTTTAAACCATAAACAAAGAAATTGCTGTGTTGACAGTGTTGATATTCAACCGTAAGCTGCACAAGTACCTTCTTCTACGTCATCACACCAGGACTTCATAGCGGAATGAATGCTCGGTCAAAAACGATAGCTGTCCCAAAATGTCTTATTTGCACGTTTCCAAACTCAAAAAACGTAATAGGAATCGCGAACAACTGTTTAATTTTTGAAATTCAGTATTACTAAAGGGTTCTACTTTTCATCTAAATGATAAAAAAATAAGCGATATAGGGACTTTAAGTTTCAGTGGTTGCTCTATCTGCATTGCTTTGTGCCTTGGCATGATCAGTGTATATGATATATTTTCTGTTTCAGTTCTTAAAAAAAGGGTTTGTCATATATCCCCAGAATTCCTAGTTGTTGTCAATATTAAAATTGTGTCACATTTCTTGATCCATAGTGTAGCTGTCAAAGTGATTTTATAACCCCTATATTAATACCTTCGGCGTTGCCTAAATCTTCCAGGTTTACTTCCTCCAGTGTTTTGCCGGCCAAGTTGGCTATCTGTCCGTCATCCACCGCAGTTAGTAGTTTCCCAACCTTGGCAAGCTCGATGGTTGAATGGTGGAGCCTGTAGAACTCGCGGTGAATGCGGATGTCATGACCCATATGTCTTGCAAGCCAATCAAGCTCCTTGTCATCGAGGTCAAGTACCTGAGACACGGTGGCGATGTACTTCCTCAGGCGTGTAGAGGTGATGGATTCAGGATGTTTTAAAGAAAGACCTGATGTTACTTTGCGCAATGTCTCGCAAAACCTGATATGTCCTGAGGAGGAGTGACATGGTTTCGCGAAGACATATGGGTTTTTTTCGCTGATTCCAACCGCTTCCCTTGTTTCCAAGAGAGCGTCAATCGCCTCTCTCATTTCTTTTGTCAAAATGATGGGAACTTTATTGCCCCTCTTCCCCCTTAGCTCCACCATATCGAGCCTATATGATAAGCAATCGAATGGTCAGTTAGTCTATGCTTAGTTATTATAACAAGTAACCGAATAATTTGCCCAAGGCGAAGTGGATATCAGGAATATTCTCCGAAACAAAGTCGAGGGAGATATTTACTACAAAGATATTCACTGAGCCAGAGGCGAATAATTGTTTTAGTAAAATTACCCAGGTGATTATTAGAATAGAGTTTTCACCTCGAGCGAGGTGATTATAGCTCACATAAGATGTCAGCCTTCGCCAGTAAGTGCGTGGGTAACTCTATAATCACCTGAGTGATTTTGCTAAGTGAACTTGTCGTTTGCTCAGCCGCGTGTATCATTTTTCACAAATTAGCACAATTGTCATAATGATATTATATTACCGTTGAAAAGTGTAGTCCCCAATTTAGTTGCATCCATAATTCATATTGGAATAAAGTTTTTCTGTTTCTAAAATTTTATTTTTTCGCGTCGGCTATAATTACCTAGCGCGAGGTGATTATAGCTCACTTAGTAAAATTATTCAGGTGATTATAGAGTTACCCGCGCTCTTATTGGTGGAGGCGGACGTCTTATGTGAGCTATAATCAGCTCGCGCGAGGTGAAAACTCTATTCTAATATCCTCCGTTAAATGGAGGTGTCCGTCGTATGAACTATATGTCCATTAAGAGGGGCTCAAATGTATATAAAAAGATAGGCAAAAAGGAAGATTACTAGACAGACAGACAGACAGATTGATAGATCTATCTAAAATATATTAAAGTTATTACAGAGCTGGTTAAAGTAAAACTATCAAGATTACGTTTTAAAAAATCTCTTTACTCCGAGTTTCGGGATTGTTCGCTCTTCAGAGAGTTTTCAAAAATGATGTTCGACTATTCAAAATTATTATATATACATAAAATGTATGTGCGTGTGGAATTTCGATTTTGAAAAGGTTTTGCTCTAATTAGAATAAGGTAGTAAAGTCTTTGTAAATTAAAATAGCAAAGATAAACGAACAAAGCCAGAAAGGCCATGCAACTGAAGAAAACCGACTGAGTACCCGCTCAACAGCAATTTCGTACAGACATCTGTGATTTACCCAGCCACAGTAGCACAAAAAGGGATGGATCCATGGCCAAAAACGAATTTAAGGGCGATTCAATGATCATAGATCTTCATTCAAGAACATCAGTAAAAGAATAGTACCGAGCTCAACGCTTATGAAAACCACAAGCATTGATCAATACTTTTGCAAACGGTGGAAAGTCGACAATTTTCGCTCTGAGCCGTATCGCTTCCTGTTTATCACGCGGTAAGTAATCTTGTGTTTGTAATTTGGTGTTTTTGAATTTGCCAAGATTTCGTCATTTGAAATTGTCGAATGTACCTTTATCTAAACTCTTTTCAGAAAGTTGTTGGTTTGATTTTAATGCCCAAATGACCTTCTATACGATTGTTCGGAATGCACCCCCAGCTCCCTAAAATGTGTCTTGGGGGCGTATGCTACACAATATCCCATAATCGTTTTATATTTCTATATGACACATTGAAATTCCACACGCACATACATTGTATATGTATAATAACTTTGAATAGTTAAACTTCATTTCTTGAAAACTCTTTGAAGAGAGAAAAACGGAGTAAGTAATTTTAAAAACGCACTCTTCACGGTTTTACTTTTATATGGATCGGCAGTTAGGTAGTTAGGTAGATAGATAGCAATTGCCTTTTCAAGTGATTACCTTTGGCAGAGCTTCTTCTCGACTGGCTGGAGGCTGCTGTAAACGTCACTCAAAGCTGCTGAATTCCAGTTTGGGCGTTCTTTATAATTAGCAACAAGGAGCTTTGTCGCCTCGCCTCCCCTTCTTTTGTTAAATATTACAACCCTGGTTAGGGTGAACTCTGCTAATTGACACCAGAGAGACAGGGTCGGGGCTACTTTGAGCAATTCTGTGTTCCTTTCCATCCCTTTTTTCAGGTGTGTGCGCAGCTCCTGTAGGTCGGAGGTAAGTGGCAAAATTTCTACTTTGTTAAATTTCTGTCTTGACAGCTCACCGAGGGAATGGTACGAAACAGAAGAGTTCCATTCCGCCTCCATCAGTTGCAAGAAGTTGTCCTGCTTCTGAATGCTTGCATTTGTTCTCAAGGCTTGACCTTTTAGTATATACAAGCACTTTTTGATAGAATAACCCAGCTTGAGTGCTAGTGATGGAATACCGACTTTTTTTCTAGTCGCCCCTTCCTCAAACCTACAAAGGTTCCTTACTGCCGAAACCACATCGTCGAAGTTTTCAGGAATTAGGAATTCCCCTAGGCCAACGTCCCTCTTCGTGTTTTTTTGCAGCTCAAGCAGGAGTCTGGCAAGCTCCCTCATATTTTGGGAGGTCTCCCTGGCCCTCTCTGCTCCCACCCGGTCAAGATGAACCTGTCCGAACTTACTTATGATAAAATCCGTTCGAGCAACCAGGGAAATTTGGTCTTGCCTCATAATCGATTTTAAGGCCACGAAGGAGTTGCTTTCATTTCGATTTAACTGAGACATTAGCAGGAGTCGGCTTTGCTGTTGTATCTGCCTGCCAAAGCCGTCTTGATCCTCGTCCGCATTTTCCTTCGTTGTGTTTCTAAAATGGCAGGCTTTACTATGTTTACACAAGTCTATTGCCTTGAAAAAACCAAGACAATATGTGCAGGGCAGAAATTCCGAAGCGCTGACTTTTTCATTCGCTGTGGGTCTTCTTACTGGTATCAGTTGACCTTGATTTGTTTCAAGGACCCTGATATTATAGTGGTAATTTCCACGAAGACGGAGCCTCTCCAACTCCCTTTGCCTATCCTTTGATTTTATTGGTAAAGTTGAAATTTGCCGCACTTCCGATTCTTCTTTGTGGCAGTCGAAGTAATGCCGAGCAATTTTTGCGACAAGTTTGTTACAATAGAAGCAGGCCTGTTTCTTGTCGTAGATTCTTGATGAGTCACTTTTTTTTGTACAATTACGTACAAAACAAACTGAAAAAAAAGATAATACATATGAATATAGATAATTGCCGGTATATATTTTTTATACTTTTTAGGGCTGACTCCCTAACTTCTGCAGTCCATAAACTTGCTTTATCTGTATCATTATCTCTAGTTATTTAGACTTTGACTTGACACTAAAATACAAAAGTTAGAGAAAAAGAAAGTTTTGGCCTAATGCTCAAATAAGCGGCATTTGATAAATAAACAAACTGTCTAGTTACACTTAAAACCAAGCACAAGGTTATTTTTAAAAGTCTCTGAGGCTTTTCTGGAGGATAAGGTAGTGTTTTTTGCAGAAAGTGACTTGGGGTTTCGTATTCAGGGAGGCTTGTTCTCGGGGTTTCGACAATTGACTCAAAGGATGGTGTGGATGCCCTAAATTCTGCTTCTTGTGCGATGCTCATATTCACAAACTGAAGTTCTATATTTTGTGGCGGGGAAGTAGCCTGTGGCAAATTAAATCTTGAGGGATTAATTGATTCTTTCGCATTTGCTTCATGGCAAGAAATCGTGAGAGATGTTGATTATACATTCCATATTCTCACTCCGTGTTCGCCTTGACAGAAAACAGCAAGTGTTGCAAACATTTACAAGTGTGTACTCTTGGTTAGGTTACATATTCCATATTGAAAGGGAAGCTTCCCCCACCCCCCCACCACCCCCCCAGCAACATGAGCGGGATACTTTGAAGTGGGAAAGGGACAAACTTAACGATTTGGCAAACCACACTGTTCCTTATAAGGAAAAGAAAAAATTATTGGTCCAGCATGAAGCAGGATTTATAGACGAATTATTAAAATCGGTTCTAACTGCTTTGGCGTAGGCGATCATTTAAAATGGAGAATTCTTTGTAAACACACTCATTGGGTATCAAGAAAAAGGAACGGAACTAGGAAGCGGACAGTCAATACATCTCGAAGGATGAGTCAAGCGACCTTGAGGAGGAGATGCAAGATCTCCCCATGCAAGACATTCTATCAAACTTTCAAAAAAGTTTCCATCCCATACAGCATCAGATTTTTTATACACATTGGCCTCGGCCAAAGAAATATTATATTGGACTCCAAAAGGTAAAATTTTGTATCACGGACGTCGAATTCCCGTGATGAGTATGGTTGAACTTACGGATTACGTGTTGTTTCAGTAGTATTATACTAGGGCCGCTCCGCCTGCTGTACCTGGTTGTTCAACCTGCTAAATGCCAACCCACTAAAACCAGTTCAGCCCAAACCTGCTCCAGTAAGTTGAAAACATTAAGTTTCTAGAGTATATACTTGGGCCTTTCAGCCTGGTTTACGTGATTGATCAACCCGCTAGAACCCAACCCACCACAATCAGGTGAGCCTCAACCTGCTCCAGTAGGTTGAGAACATTAAGTTTCTATAGTGTACACAAGGGTTTCAACCCGCTATAACAGGCTGATCAACCCTTAAGAAGCCAACCAGCTACAACCACTTGAGCCGTAGCGTGCTGAGGTTCAATCAGTTAATGTTGTGGCGGGTTGGCTTCTAGCGTGTTGATCAGCCCACTGTAGTGTGTTGAGGCCCTAGTATATATCATAAAAACTTCGTGTTCTCATTCCGCTGTAGCAGTTTGAGGCTTAACTGGTTGTAGCAATTTGGCTTATAGCGGGTTGAGGCCCTAGTACTTGTAT
>JANCMA020057839.1:0-15977 GCA_024336925.2 Zoanthus solanderi | reverse complement strand
AAATCAACACTCAAGCGGAAAATAACTGAAGGTCTATTAACCCTCGAATGTCCAAGGGGGGAAGGGGGTCAAAAGGACTCCCCTCGGTTTTATTTCGATTTTTTAAAAAGTGCTTTAGCGTTGCCAACCAAATTTTCAATAGCTGTCCATTATGAATAAATACGTATTTTGACTAAGTTCCGTGTTTGTAACTTAAAGAGATTTTTTTTCAGATTTTGAAAATGAAAAGAGTTTCCGGAAAAACACAAAATTGTAAAATTTGTATTAATGTCATAAAAGGTAATAAAATAGCATAAAAAAAAAGTTAGATGGGGCGATCCAAATGTCTTCTTCCCTTGGGTTGATTTCTACAATAAATAGCTTGGTTGTCCGGCGGTTAATACAGGGCGTGTGCAAGCAACCTTTAACAAACATGTTGTAAAGGAAAACGTTTGGTGTTTAACTTAATATCAAAAACGTTTTTCTTTTAGCCATTTATACATCAAAAAGAAAACTGTTACAACAATTATTAGCCAGAGAGCTATTAAACTTTATTAGATTAGGAGTATATTTACTCTAGTTACAATTGTAGGGAAAACAAGAAAAAAAATTATATATAAAAGAAGCAATGAAAAAAAACCGAATCTAACGCGTTTATTCAACGGACATTAAAAGAGAGATAGAAAGTACAATTTGGGTACCACAGAGGTGGATAGAGAAAAAAGACGTATTACAGAAGAATTCTTCTATTTTCGACTAGTAGGGATTATTTTCACATAAATGTGCCCTTATAATGGCATTTAAGAGAAAATACAAAGGTCAGAGGTAGTCCCTCATAAACACCTTTGAGAAGCAATCTTCCATAAATTACTTAACCTTACATTTTCAAAATTGTCACCTTGAAAACCAGTTGAAAGAGAAACTAGCCAAAACCATTTGTTGAAGAAGTATTTAAACCAAATGAGCCACTTTTAGAATTATCGTTAATGTGCCACAATCAACATTTCTCTTACTATTTCATAAATGGAATGCTGCGTTGATGTTTCCACAGAAACAGTTTTACAAGTAGTTAAATTTTACACCGTAGTGAAAAAGAATTTTAAAAAACTGACGTTTCGGACTGTAGTCCTTCGTCAAGGTGACATTCACTCCGACGAAGAACTACAGTCCGAAACGTCAGTTTTTTTTATTTTTTTTCTCTTACTATGACTTGTAATCTCGTTATTATTATGTTTGAGCATGCACAAAACAACATGTCTTTAAAGATAAAGGAGAGTACCAACTTGCTAAGCACAGCAAAGTGCTTGCTTGCAGGAAATACTGGACAATCCTCTAAACAAGATATGTACCTCATCATTGAGCCAGTTGAGATTGCCAAGAGTAGCAACATCTCCACGTTTAAGTGTTATCCTGAAACCATCCACGAGTGGGTCGTCAGGATTGCCCGGCGCAAGAGCTTTGTCCACCTTGTGAAGAAACATAAATTAACAACTTTCATCACCATCAGCATGATCAGTGATAAGCTTCTAAACACTGAACACTTAACAAAGAATTCAGAGCTATATTTGCTTTTTAAACTGCATTAAAACGTAAACTTTCGTAACTTAGAACTTAGATCCTAAGTTGACTTTTAAAAGTTTTAAAACCAATAATTCATACATGTCCTTTATCCTTGGAAAAATTGTTTGCTAATGAACAAGAATGCAAAGAATGACATTATCAAGGATTCACCATTTCAACTAAGTACTTACAGCTTGTTATCAAAGGAAGAAGCTTAAGCTTGCGCAAAGTATCGATTTAGAAAAAATCAAAAACTTTTCTTTAATTAGAGAGAGATTTCAACAACTAATGAGCATTGAGAAGGAGCTTCAGGATAGCAAACATTAGTCAAGATAAAAATACACTTGCTCCCTAGTTCAAGCATGATAAAACATTAATTAATCTTCTTAAAGTTATTACCTGTTGTTCCATTTCATCAGTCAACACTGGGAATTCCTCATCAACAGACCCGTCAATTGAGTCCTAAAACATCACAACATTTTATGTGCTTGAAAACTATCTTATAAAATTTATAAAATTAAATTAATAAAATTAGTAAAATTAATTCAACAAAACACTTGCATAAAACGTTTAAGTTTTCAGTTGAAAATGTCAATTTGACAAAGCTTAAACAACCGAAATGTCAGTGATCTTTTTCATTTTCTCCACAGCGTCTAACTTAAACTTTCTATACAGGAAGATACTGCAAACATGAGTCAAAGACGCATTTTAAACAACAGAGTCACTATCTGCTAAAACAGAGCTTAAAGAAGCTGGACTGCACTTGAAAGTCAATAAAGAAAAAGTAAACATTAAAAGGAGCCCAGCATGTCACCTAGGCTTTTGAGAGCCAATAGTGAAAAAGATTTATACACATGCAATACTGAGCTTGTTTACATGTAGTACTTTTAAGTTTACCTCCAGTTCCTCATCAAGCAATCCTAATTCTTTTCTGCGTATCCTTTCTTTGATCTGGAACCATACGGAAGCTATATCAAACTACAAATTTTGTCCTTTATTAGGTATTTGGACTAAACTCTGAAAGCAGTAAATTTTCATCACTTTATAACTTTAAGCATGATTTAAGTTTGCTCAGTCTTCAATATAGTGAAGTATACTCGTCTGGTAATGCTTATCAGCTCATCATTACCAGTATACTTAAGTTGTTACTTCTTTACTTTTTCCTTATTGTCAATGACTACCTGTTGCTTATCCACAAGTGTATCCAAATTTGCTGCATCATTATCATGAATACCACCTATCTCTATAAACATTCAATTATATTAACGGTTTTTTCTGTATTGTATTGTATTGTATTGTATTGTATTGTAATTTTATGCATTGTGCTGTTATACATGTAGTGATTATAGTATTATAATGCTGTATTTTTCTGAATTGTATTTTACTGTATTATTTTGTGCTGCCTTAAAGTTTTGAGTTATATTTCTTTTATACTGTGCTATACTATATTATTTTTATATTAATTTTTATTGTATTGTAATGTACTATGTTGTGGTGTATTCTTTTGTACTATCGTTGTAATATTTTTCTTTTTCTATGTACTATGCTGTGTTATACTTCTTTTGTGTTGTATTGTACATTGTGCTGTACTATTGTTGTATTTTATTTTATTGTACTGTATTGTACTTGTAAGGTATTACTTTGAATTGTCTCGGTGTCCTTTTGAATTGAATTATGCTGTACTGTACTTTTATGTGTTGTACAGTGTTGTGCACCATATTTTTTGTATTTTAGTTTGTTATTTGTATTGTACTGTGCTGCGCTGTTCTGTGTTGTGCAGCATATTTTCTGTACTTTGGTATTTGTATTGTACTGTGCTGTACTGCATTGTGTTGTGTTAAAGTGGATTGTATTGAATTTTGTTAGATGTAACAATGTATATTGTTTTTGTTGTATACTGTTCTTTATTCTATAATAATAGAAGTAAGAAAAAAATTTTCATGATGATAAAGGATAAATTATCATATCAGTGTGGGACTACAGCAAAAATGATCTTACTTTATCTTCAACTGCTTTCAGCTCCTCTTGTTCCTAAAAACAAGTAATAACACTTAAATAAAAAGAATAATAGAGCCAGTGGTTTTAGATACCCCTATTTGTTTCATACTTTATCACAAAAAGTTCGGCTTAAACAACTACAAACCTTTGCTTTTAGTTCTGCTAATTTCCTTTCTTCTTTGGCTTTTTCTCGTTCCCTAGCCAAAGATTCTGGAGACAAAGCATCTTTCCTAAAAACACATAAAATTAACAGTATTTTAAACTAAGCTGATGCTTCAAAGATTAGCTTTTTGTCAGAGCAACTGAGAAGGTACAGAAAATGAAGGTTTTATATTCTATTATGGAGGCATATACTGTAGACGGATAGAAATAAAGACAGCAAGCATTAATAAATGAGAAATCAAAAATAAAGTTAAAAGATAAAATAAAATCATCCTTAATACCTTAGTGCCAATATTAAAAACTAATATTTCTGCTTTTTCCTTCTGGGAAATGCATTTAAAATAACAATGCTAATTAGCATGTTAGGAAATGAATGTCTCAGGAGATCGTATTGACATGCAACTGTTAAATATTTTTTAATTTAAATTAGCACTCCTATAAGATAATCAGCAAAGCAATCACCTAATTTCTTGCCAGTTTCTCTGATGTAATTTTTTTTTGCAATAATTAATGGAAAGGATAAAAATACAGCAACTACAATGTAAACGTGGTAGAATTAAAAAAAACCATCCAAAACTCTGCATGATTGATTAGGGCCAGTAATTTGGGAGACTGATACAATATATCTGGAATGCTTTACAATTTGTGCCGCTGGAGCATTTAAACATACCGGCCCGATATTACGTAATACTGTATTAATTTTTAGCACTTGTAAGAAGAGGTTTTTGCAGAGTTTTGTTATATCAATATTAAACATGCGGAGGTAGAGGAAAAACAAAATAATATGATTTCTGGTGGATCTGACTGTAATATTTTCAGATATCTGAGATGATCATTTTAGCAGCTTAATTGAGCTGACGATAAGTGAGAGTAAAATTAATGGCATTCTCTTCTTAGTTTTAGGAACAGAATGTATGAGGAGTCACTTTTCTGCTGATGTGGTCTAGCACTTGGCTAATAATGTTACTAGGATAAAACTCATTTAGTAATGCCGCAAGTTAAGGTGATAGCAGTGAGAGAGCAGCTTTTGCTTTCTAGGCATGATAAACAATAGAGATGATATTAATTTTATCTCTGGTATCTGTAGTGCTGAGATGCTACCATTTGATTCAAACTGGTTGGGACACTGATCCCTTACAGTTAGCCCACCAAAGCCAGTACTCTCACATTACTAACCGAGCTCTTATGAATTTAAAGCTGGGTCAACTTTGACAGGAAAGAAGGTCACACAAACACTCAATTCTGGGCAAGCTCTGGGTTTAAATCGATCTGGGACCTTGTGGATGGAGATCTGTCTAAGTGCACTAACCATACCACCAAGGAATACCACTGACATACATTTCATATGCACTCACCATTTTTTAATCCAGTCACCTTCAAACACTTGGTTAAATTGTTTTGCTTGAAAGTGAGATCTACAAATGATGAAAAACTTTAAATTTTCAAATCATGCTCTGATACAAAAGATGAAAAAAAAAACTAATTTCACAAAAATTAACTTCAGTTCATTTGCTAATGTACTTTATAAGCTATAGTCAGTAAAACACACTACATTAATAGTCCTGTTACAGTGATAATAAATAATGCAAATAATGTTAAAATAATTAAGTATTGCTAGTAATAATTACACTTATAATTTAATGACAACTTTCTGAAAAGTTGTTTTTAGTTAAATTTACTCTTCCCCTACAAACCAAGTATACAGTGTTCTACTGTAAAGCACGTTGAGCCTGACACTGGGATCAACAATGGTCAAATTGGGATTTGAACTGTTTTCAAATGCATTAAAATCTAGCACCCAAAAGTGGCAATGGCTGAAATACAGTACAAAACTTTCATTATCATTAAAGGGGAACTGAACCCTGAAATCAACTTTTTTTAATTAAAATCCTGAAATGTTTAGAAACCGTATTTAGAAGTTTTTTTCCTCGTATCGTGCTGATTTTCCAAGAAATTCTAGTTTAATTGTGCGTGTTTCACGCTATCTACGCTCGTTGAGCGTGGGCGCTTCTCAACTTGTCAGTGGTAAACGAAGGTAATGTGTGACGTAGGTTATGGGGAAGCGAGCGAGCGATTGTACTGTTATAGCTGTCATAAGCTTGTGTTTGTATCAAGAGTGAAAGAGAATATTGAAACGGGGTGAAATGTCTCACTTCAATGTTGAACCTTTAAAGATCTTAAAACATCTTTAAAGATCTTCCCCATATCTGACGTCATAACCTCCTTCTTACTCCGCTGATTCTCTATTTCTAACGTATTTTAAACTCGAATTTCTCGGAAAATCAAAGTGACACGAGGAAAAAAACTTTTAAATACGGTTTCCACACCTTCAAGGATTTTATTTAAAAAAGGTTGATTTTAGGGTTCAGTTCCCCTTTAATCGAAAGTAGGGACAAAAATGGAAAACTTATTATTTTCCATTGTTTTCTATAGCGGATTTTCTAATAATTATGTCTATTTATTCACCTTCATATATTTACACTTTTTTGAACATAAATGTTATACAAGATACATGCACTCCAGTATATGCATAATTATGATGATAACTTAACATACGCTAAGGGTCAGGCATTCACAGCTGTGCTTTAATCGCTTTTGGAAATACATGATCAGCAATACATGATTTATTTTAGTATTAAGATCTGAATTAAATAGACATTGATCTTAAAAACATGC
This sequence comes from Zoanthus solanderi, assembly GCA_024336925.2. Lineage (NCBI taxonomy): Eukaryota > Metazoa > Cnidaria > Anthozoa > Zoantharia > Zoanthidae > Zoanthus > Zoanthus solanderi. The sequence goes on along the minus strand of JANCMA020057839.1, from coordinate 9,602 downwards.
AGCTTCTATTTACAATTTATCAGGAGAGCGAAACGGAATGCCGTTATTAAGCTCTGCCGTCATCGTGAAATCTTTCATTATTTAATGTTTGGGAAGTCAGTTTGCTCCCGTCATGAAGGAAAATTTATTAAAATGGTAGTCTTTGGAGTTGCTAATCGCCTCAGTAGGTGCACATCTCTTAGTATAAATCTGTGTCTTCCTTGGGCTTGCTTCCATCATGAAGGAAAATTTCACACCTCTCAATATAAATCTATTTCTTCCTTGGGCTTGCTTCTATTATGAAGGATTTCTAAAACAATTGTTCTCTTCAGAATTGCTTATCGCTTCAGTAGCTGCACACCCTTCAGTATAAACCTATTTCTTTCTCTCTGTTGACGTTGACGAAATCCTGAAGCTACCAAACAGCCGAGCACAAAAGCTTTGCAGTCGGTTTGTTTCTTTATTTTGCTGAAATGATATTTGAAAAAGATTCATTAGTTATTCATTGAACAGTTTATATTGGTCGTATTCGTATAAGTTAAGAAAACATAATTGATTTTTTAAGTTTTGGAGTTAAGTTAAGGACAGTAATTGCATTCATTTTGAATTTCTCTAATTTGCATAAATCAAAATCTTGAAAAACTTGGCAACCAAGAGTGCTATCACAATAAAATAAACGCCGTTTTTCATCATTTTGAAAGCTCTTTTGAACAAGCTAATTAAAAATTTCGTTTCATATACACTTTAAATGTAAAAACTGTTAAATTCTATCCACAAATAGTTTAATATGATTAATATGCCTTGTATTTTATTATTTAAGCTAGAAACGTATATCAACTGTAACCACTGACATACCTCGATTAGTTCTGTGCTATTTGCAGGCCAGTGGTGTATCTCAGTCATGTAAATATTTACGAAGTCGAAATAAAAATTGAATTGAATTGAATTGGAGCAAAAATCAGTACTTGAACGTGCAATTCACTCCAACGAAAGACTACAGTCCGTTCAGTTTTTTAACAAATTTTTTTTCACTACGTTGTATAAATGATTAATTTATAAAAAATTTTTTTATTAACTCAGACTGCATATGCCGAACGCGTAGAAGCCACTCATGTAACGAGATCACTAACATTAATAACATAAAAAACCCTTCTGTTCTACCTAGTTTCTGCTGTATAAGAAAACCATTCCTTGAATCGATACCCGTATTTCAAACAAGAACCTAAAGTATCTATATGGATGAGTTTGCCTTAGTATAGACGTACTTTTTCTGCTTCTTGACAGTGTTTTTTTATGTGTGACCTCAGGCGTTCAGGGTTCCGATAGGCCTTTTTGATGTCTTCTTTGAAATCAGTAGCACAGCCTTTCCAGTGACAAACCCAGTGGTCAGCGGCATCGTTTTTTTGCACATGAACCTGAAGAAAAAAATAAAAGATCATTGTGAATGTGTTTAAAGTAATCTGGCCAAAGTGAATAGCCGTGTGCATATTAGTAAATTTAAGGGTTCGTAAGAGTCACTGCAGTTAAAAGTTTGATCACGTTGGTGATGAACAAGCATTGCAACTTTCAGTTGAATCTTGATCAAGTTACGTATCTTTGTCTTATTGGTTCGCTTATTACGTGGCATTAAGACTATGAGAAACATTTTTTGCTCATTATTCACAGCAATTTTATATCCTTGTCAGCGTATAACCGATAGGTTAGTGTCATCTCAACTGGCTGAGAATGTCCTTAAATCAGGATTCCCGCGGGTCATTAAAAGTCTTTAATTTGCTATTTGCAGATTTAAGGCCTTAAAACATTCTTAAATTTGCTATAACTTCTTTTTGAGGTCTTTAAAGGTGTTAGATATATGTAATGCGAATGAAAGGTGGGGTTTTCCTTGCAGCCAAATCGTGATAAAACATTTGAATTGATTTATGTATTTTCTGCATAATTATATATTGGGAGCACTTTTAACGGGACGTTCGCGTCTTGCACCTTTTTCACCACCATTGCATTGACTGCGCCACACAATTCGGCAGCCGTTGTTGATGAGAATTTTTTATCGTTATTTGGTTATAAAGTTTATATATTTTTGTGAAAGTTTGATCTTGTCTACTATGGAAAGTGTTTGAAAGCACTGTTATCTCACTAAGGGTTCCTTTTTCTGATTTGTTGTGTTGAAGAATTGTTCTTAATATTTTTATCTTTAAGCATAAAAAAGTTTTTCAAAAGTCTTAACTTTGTTGGCATCTGAGCTGCAGGAACCCAGTAAATGGTATTCAAAAGTTGGAGTTTGAAAGCATACTAAATGTGGTCTCATTGTAAAGTCTGATATTCTTATTCGTTATTTGTCCTTTTTATCGTGTTTTCCCTTGTAAAACTTGTCCGCGGTCACCGTCCTGCATAATGCTGTTGTACGGTGACTTGTTCAGTTTGTCATTTAGTTCTGTACTTTTACTTATTGTCGGTTTTCACCTGACGTCATGGTGGCCATGTTGGTGTACTGTTAACAAAAGAATTTTGATTATTTCTTTTGTTTAGGACTCCAACATGGCCGCTATGTTTATTGTCTTTTGTGTCTATTGGAATTGTGTGAAAATTCAAGAATTGATAATACCTGCATTACGTGATGAAACAGCTCATTTACAGATTTCATGGACCTTCCGCATGTTTTCCAAAAACAAACAAAGTTTGTTTGCTGTTCATTTATTTTCTCTGAGTTAGCTGGATGAAAGTTCCAGCAACTTTCCCTAACTTTACCAAGTTGTGTGCTAGTATGATTTTGATCATCACAAGACCCTTCGGCTATTTCTTCTGTTTGGAAAACCGTTGTCTTAACTAATTCTTCTTCCTCTGTGGTTTGCCATCTCGGTGCATTCATGGTGTGCGCAAAACTGTGTGGAGCGGAAGATTGCATCATAACGTTGATTGTGGCAGTCGCTTTCCTTTGTGGTGGGAAAACAGTCTTCTGTGAAGTTGTTGATGTCTTAGCTGATTCTCTGACGGTGATCTTTGCAGTTGTGGATGCGCATCTTGGTGACGTCATAGAGTTGTCTTCTGCTATAAATACCGCAGATGGCATTATAATCTCGCTTGTTGTAGACGATCCCCAATCTGGCAGTAAAACCGAACTAGTCATTACTGAGACTGGAGTCATTGTCTGCCCTGATGGTCGCACAGTAGATTCAATTCCACACGTTTGTGTTAAGGGATATATGGTTTTTAGAACTTTAAAAGAACCAGATTTTTTTGTGGTACTTAAATATTCTGCCTCGTTCAAACTTTTATGTAGATTTTTAGAGAGATGCGAATGATCTTCGGGAAAATTTAATGCTGGACTACTTTGCATTCTGTATTTTGGTTGAAAAATTCGCTTCTCAGCAAAGCTGGCAACCTTCATATCACTGCCAAAGCCGGCGTGGTAAGTGTAATCATGTTTCGTCTTGACCCCATGTGAGGTATTCATGTTGTCAAACCCGGCGTGGTAAGTGTAATCATGTTTCGTCTTGACCCCATGTGAGATATTCATGTTGTCAGACCTGGCGTGGTAAGTGTAATCATGTTTCATAACTTTTTGGATCTTGTTATTTCCCTCATGTGAGGTATTTATATTGCCAAGGGTATATTGTCCTTCATTCTTTGCAGCCCATGGATACTTGAAGGAATTCTTCTTTTCTTGTTCGTTTCTTTCCAGTGATGCAGATACATCAACTAAGCTGGATGAAGAACCGGCTGTATGGTAAACTTTGGCTTTGTCACATATTGGATGTCCACTTGATAAGTCCCCCTCCTTTTTCTTGTGAACCGTTGAGAAATCCATTAATTTCAAACCGGTTATAACCTGTGCAATGCAAGTAAACAGTAATTAAAATCTTTGACCGATTACACAATCAAAGATACAGCAGATAGCATATCTACTGTGCTAAATAATAATTTAATAATATTTCCAGCAATTAAGCCATGTCAGTAGCGTTGATTATTTCCCTTTCTTCCAAAATTAACTAATGAGCCGCCTGAGTGTTAGCCAAATCCGTCGATAATTGCGCGTTTACTGTGTATTCTTCTGTATCTTTCTAGAGATTCACGTCTGCCTATTAGGTATGCATTGCTGACAACACCTGATAAAGAACGAAACAGTGTCCACGTCTACAAACACTTTAGCTCAAGTCTACAAACACTTTAGCTCTGAACTCTTTTTAATGGATAAAGTCGGCTAGTAACGTGGCTTTAGTGTCCGCTTTCAACTGCCTACAAGCATTTGGTTGACTAGTAGAATCCTTTTTTATCGCTGTTTAGTTAAAACTAATTGGTATACAACGTTGTTATTTCTGGTTTAAACACGAAACAGAAACAGTCTAACTTTCATAACATTCAATCTGACCTCACTGCATTGTAAGACGCGATATATGACTTAACGAACTTGAAGCAAGAATTTGAACAAATAGGAATTCTTAATTCAAATAAGCACAAATTTAAAAGACGTAGTTCAAATGGAATAAAATAGAAGTTACAAAGCTGTACGTGAAGAAAGATTAAAAATTAGAACTTTCAAAAATTGACGCGAACAATTTCATGTTTCAGGAGCAAGTATAAAAACATTAAATGAAGTTTGTCAAAAGTTGAAACACAAAACGTAAAAGAAAATATAACATTCTACCCTTTTTAGAATTATTCAATAGTCCCTCGGAAAGTTAGTGCAATAATTCAAAAACAAATTTTAATATTCACTCTGACGAAGGCTGCAACAAGTGCAGCCGAAACGTCAAGATTTTAACTTTTCATTACGTGAAAACCGTAAAGGATTTTTTTTTTAGTTTTATAGTTTTAATAACATGACACGTAAAAGCCTAAAAGACAACAATTCAAAAATGAATTAGACGAACTCAACCAGTAACTGAAACGTTTTCACGTGTCGACGAGAAAGTAAAATTGCTGAAGCAGATAAAAAGATTGTCACTTTGTCAATGAAAGCGAAAAATCGATCCTCGAACGTTGCGAAGTGTCATGTTTCGGTACGTTGGTCGAAAATCCCGCCAAATCATACCGAGGGTTTGAAGCTACTCGGTCGTTTTCAATCATAATGCTCAGATTAGGAGCTAGATGGAGGATTTTTTATTAGGGAAGGCTTGTTGTTTTGTTTTTATTTCAGTTTACTAGACTGTATTACAGCCCTTCTTTTTGCCATTATCTGAAATTTTGAATCGCCGTCACAAAAAATAAATGAGTTGAAAAAAGGCTCGCGCACGGCTAACAATTTTAAGGCACTTTTTCGCCCTCTTCCAAATTCCTTATTGCTGTTGGCCGTGCGCGAGTCAGTCTTTTTTCGTCTATGACTTATTCTTTTTCTGTGACCGCGCTCCAAACTTTAGGATCATTCTACTAACTGACGGGCCCTGCAAATTTAAAAGACTGTACTAATAGAAATTTTAAAAATTAGCTAAAAAGAAATACCTAGATTATTCAAAGCAATTAGTTCTTTCTATACACATTTTATTCGGGAAAAATGTTCTTTTCTCGTAAAAACAACAAAACTACTGCAATAAGTGTTAACCAATCCATTTACTTTTATATGGCTCTCTAAACTCACAAAATAGAATTTTAATTTCAGGTTCCGAAAGCAAAATAATTTTATATTCCTCGATTAGATGGCCAGTATGGGTTGTGCAAACTTTAACGGCAGATTTTCTGATGGTGCGTTTTTACGTTTTTCTTTTGATTGAATTTTTGTCTCCGGCATTCAAAAACTCTCCTCTTTGTCGACGCCCTTACAACTAAATTTTCATTCAAGCACAATAAAATACTTTCTAGTGGAATTCGCAATATCGAGGAAATAATATAATTATTAAGTGATTTTTCTAATCTTTCCATTAGCTCCTTAGCTGTGCCTTACCGTTAGAACAAAAAGACTGACTAAACTTTCTTAATCTACGCCAGTATAATATCCTAAGAAAAGAAAGGTACTTAGCACAGAAATCGTTTTCTTACCTTGTTAAAACTTTCTGTCAGTATGAAAACAGGAATATACCTTAGTTTTTCTTAATTGCTGTCCTTTTATATATATCATTAACAATGGAGTAAATGAATTTATAATGCAATTACAGGACTTAATGTAATTATTGAGACACCTCAGTCATTATCTTTGCTGAAATCATTACCATCTTTGCCGCTTTGTTATTTTGACCTTAATGAGATATCTTTTCAGTTTAAAATATTTGCACATATTCTGGAAATTACCGTTTATGGCATGTACGGCAAGTAAGTTTCTTCAGTATTGCGTTCAAAGTAATTAGGGTCACTCCTTCATTGTACGTGAGACGTCCCCCAGTACATCACAACAACTTACCGAAAATTCGACAGTACGTTATCGAAGATAAGTTGTTATATTGGTTCCTTACGAAGCTTTCTATTAAACTATATTGTTGCTGATTTGATTTTCTAGAATTGTCATTCAAACGTTGCTTAATACTTAACATGGCCGTAGCTGGAAGCTTTTCATTGGGGGGGAGACAAGTCCTCTGAGATGTTAAGAGAGCACTATAATAATCTAACAAAAAATACCGTATTTCTTTGATACGTGTCCATGCACCGGGGTACTAAGTGTTGCAGCATAATTTAATTCCTATCAAGTTCTATCTCTCGGTCTTTAGTTTCGAATTGTTGATTTTTCTACTTTATCTCAAAATGCTACTGCCCCCTGCTAGCTACAGCCGTGCTTAAGTTCAAAATTCTGACAGCGATTTCTTCACCGAGGAAAAGTTACTGTTCTTGCCAAAATACCTTTAAGATTTCTCGTGGAAATATATGAGTTTCTATATGAGAGACAGGTATATTTGAATACTAAACAGGAGTTAGCGATACTTGGAATTTGATTTGTAACTGTGTAGTGAATTTTAGACGACAACCTTTATCAAATGAAAAAAAGGATTCGAATAAAATTCGAATGAACGATGAATGTCAAGAAAGCCGGATTCGATTAAAAACAGGAAACTTACAAAACAAGGGCGAGTAAAATATGTTTGATATTTTGTTTGCCAAAAACCTTCCAAGCTAGTGATTTTATTTCTTGCGATGCGTTGCGAATGCTGTACCATAGTTATAGTTATTTATTATATACTGTGACGGGTATTCGTGTGATAAAACCGTGAAGAAAAATTGTATCAGTGAAGTGATACGATATCATTCATGGCATTTTTATCCAATCAAATGACCCGATTCTTTTATCCAATCACTGTTCTTGTTTTTGATGACTTCATAAGACGAGACCGGGGGAAGTTTTAAGCATTACGCTTATCTCCTCTCGCCATTTTGACATGTATCTTGCCTTGTCATATTCCAAGAATAAAACGAAATTTGCCTTTATTTTTGTGTAACTTTATCTGACTCAGTATATAATAAACAAATCATGACAAGGCAAGATCTTGATATCGTTTTTATTCACGAGTTTTGATATATTTGATTGTTGGCGTTATGATACCAAAACGGTAGTCGTGAATAAAAACGAGATCTTGCCATGTAATAATTTCTATATTTAAAGATACTTATGGATCGTTGTTGTTTATGAATTCAGTTTTATAATAAACCGCTCCTTTCGGAGCGATCGTTTGTTCTTATGATTTCCGTTCCTCGTGATTTAATTATCAATGTTGTACAGTATAATGAAGAATACGCTCCGCCCTCCCCCCCCCAAAAAAAAAAAACGTCATGGGGGGCGGATTGTAAAATATATCCCTACCTAGCTATACCGCAATGACGGAAATGGCTCTGTTGACCAATTAAAACTCTCCAACTTTCATGGAACCAAGGAGAGAAACGGGAGTATAGATGCGTTGTTCCTCATAAGCAGTGCTGAGGACCTCATCCATTACATCGTGCAATATTAGGAAGAAAAATTTTAGAAGCAAACGCATCAACGACCAGCTTCCATGTAAGGACATTTCGCATGAGGGCAAACGATAATTTTTTTTTTGTCCTAAAGGATTCAAATGAAAAGTTTGGATTCAAGATTAAAGGCGGGTTAAAAAGGAAATGGAAAAACGAGGAGTGGTTGGTTCACTGGGATTATTCACCAGTTTTTATCTCTCACATTGAGCCTGGCCAACTTGCAGACAGGTGAGGATGCTACATGTCACTGAGTTGATTTTTTATGTTCTGTATCGTCGTTGTTACATCATCTTTGTGATCATTGCCATTATCATCATCATCGTCATCACCATCGTCATCATTATCTTCGTCATCATCATCGTCATCATCATTATCATCATCATTATCGTCATCATTATCGTCATTATCATCATTGTCATTATCATCATCATCATCATCATCATCGTCATCATCATCATTATCATCATATTCATTATCGTCATTATCATCATCATCATCATTATCATCATCTTCGTCATCATCATCATCATCATTATCATCATCGTCTTTATCATCATCATCGTCATTATCATTATCTTCATCATCATTGCCATCATGCTCACCAGTATTACTACCATCACCGTCATCATCATCTCCATCAGCATCCTCATCATCAGCCGTCATTTTTACGGCCATAATTGTGGTAAGGCATCATCTCGTAAATTATAAGAGTTGTAGTTCACCGTTAGATTCAACCTTACAGCAAGACTGAGTATTTTGTTTGGAAATCAGGGGAACATCTGTCTTTTGAAGAAAATTATCTGAACCGTGCGAAATGACTTAAATAACTGTGATAATAAACATGCTGTAACATAAAAGAAAAGTTCGTTTCTCTTATATTGATTTGTTTTGTATTTTAAAAATATTTTTTATAAAAGTACCGTACCTTGTTCTTATGAAATCAAACTATCTTTCTAAATTTACATCTGGGATTTGAGATGTTGTCCAAAGTTAGCTTAAATTACTAGTTAAGTTTCATAGATTGCTTTGTCGTTTAAACTTTGTGTGTAAAAACATCAGAATTCTAAGCTGGCTAGTTTAACTTGCTAATTTGACAGTATTGTGAAATTGTTACTTTAACAGATCAGGAGGTCTGAAGGTTGGAGATGTAATACTTGCCGTAAACGACCGGGTACGTGGTAATGGGAAATACCAAACGAAACCTGTAGTAATTTGAATAATTGCGCCGTGATCAACATTTGATCAAGTCTTCTTAGGTATACTTTGTATGACCACATAGTTACAAACGATCATTGCGCCCATGACACTTTAATGTTATTGAATTGACTGTGTGATACAGTCTGTGTGTCATAACCCAATATAGTGACGCCATAGACCCTAAGTCAAAATGGCGGCTATTTTAATATTCTTTTGTCTACATTCAAATTAGCCCTACTAGCCTCGTTCTTGAGTTAAACTTTTAAAAGAATATCTTACCACAAACGAGGCAGATAGGGATAATTTGAATGTAGACAAAAGAATATTAAAATCGCCGCTATTTTGGCATATGGTCTATATGAGTTACCGTAGCTCAGTGGTAGAGCGTCTGACAAGTGTAAATGAAGGTCATGCAGGGTTTCAGTTAACTTTTTAGGGGTGTAGCTAAAAGATTTAAGTGGCGGTTGAAAAAGCTGCCCTTAGCGTAACATTTCTATGTGTCTACTTGTAGAGTAACATTTCTATGTGTCTACTTGTAGAGTAACATTTCTATGTGTCTA
>JANCMA020057739.1:0-15977 GCA_024336925.2 Zoanthus solanderi | reverse complement strand
ACAAGCTTATTGTTAACATCATGCATGAAAATGGAAGTGAGTTTGTAGAACAACATAGGTAATGGAAGAATATTAGAAGAAGAGGAAGAATATTACATTTTGAATGTAGCTGACGAGAAGAATTTTTAAGTTAACTTTCGCTGACCTTCTAATATGTGTACCACACGTCATAAAAGCATCGTATTTCAACCACACAATTAATGAAAACAAATCTATTTTATACCATGTTGTTAGCAGTTTAGTTCCATTCCAACATTTCAAATCTTTCATCTTCCACGATCGACTTCATACTTTCCTATAGTTTTCTAGCTACTGAGCTTCGTTAGCAATCGGCTCGTCGAGGTAAGTCCTCTATGTCGGTGTCATTGTCAGCATTTATTAGTATCAGAGCTAACAAAGTCGTTGGTTTGGAGTTCCGATGTTCTTGTTATTCATCTCCATTTCATACTGAACCCCGTTAGAAAGGTCGCAGCTTCCACTTGACATTGAATTTAATCAAGACATTTTAGTTTTTCGATGAAAAATGATTTTTTCTTCACAACAAGCACGCAGTCTCTATACTATTGTTTAGTGAATATAGTAAACATGTTCTTAGTTCCCATTTCCCCCACAGCTAGCGCGATGTTTTATTGAAAATAGTCTCTTTAAACCGTAATAAACCGGAACTACAACTTTTGCTCTATCCGAATCAGTAAAAATCCATTTTGATGATATAGGCACATTAAATGAGTATTACCGCCGCCTGGTTAGCCTAGTTGGTAAGGCGCCAGTCTGCTGTGCGGGAGGCCCGGGTTCGATTCCCGGCCGGACCAACACTCAGGGTCTTAAAATAATTGAGGAGAAAGTGCTGCCTTAGCTCTAACATCTGCAAATGGTTAGACTTTCGCGTCTTCTCGGATAAGGACGTTAAACCGTAGGCCCAGAAGTAAGATCCTTGCATAGGACCTCGATTCCTGTTATCTCTACTCCTTGGAACCTCACTAGGTTCCTAAATGTTCTAAACTAAATTAAGAAGATAGAACGTCCAATGTTTTGTATTCTGTACAGAGATAAGCACCAGCTCCATGGGCCACTTGGCTTATAAAGGATTTAGCTTTTATAAGAATAAATATAATTTAAGAGATTAATATTATTTCGGTATTTTTATACATACACATGATCCAAATTCCATGTGCTAAAAAGTGTTCTTCCTTCCTTACTGCCATATGGGTTGATCTTGTGTCTTCTGTTACAACCATCATTATCAAATGGGCCTTCACATTCAAACTGACCTCTTGTAGAACAAAAACGATATTTATTAACGGCAGAACGAGCAAAATATTCACTGAAATAATGGTGTCTCTTGAGCTCTTCTTGAAAATAATCTATAACAACATTCAGCCGAGATTTCTGCAGCTTCTTTGTACCTTCCTGCCAGAAAATGTTTTTTAAAAAAATAATTAATAAAAAATACCCTTGTATATCAGAGATTTCTTAACAAATTAAGCAGAACATTTAAGCATTCTTCTGCTACACGGAATGTTAAATCATGTCCTATTATTTACCATGATAATACCTAAAATATCGATTTCACTTATGTAACGCACAAGAATATTAACATCTAAACAAACTTTTTATCCTTCAAAAACGTGTTCTTTGATTAGTATACTTTGCTCCTAGTTATGTAAATGCTGTTATTCTTGTTAAAGCAAAAATTTTACCTGTTAGCATTATGTATTTTGATTCCATAGCAAACTTAATGTATCAAATTCACAAGTACATTACTAGGCATGATTCTAATAATAATTATAACAAAAAACAAAAAAGCAAATCTGGAAATTTTAAAGAGCTCTTTTTCAATAATTGGAGCAAAAGTATGGAATCTTATCCCCCCTGATTGGAGAAATGACACTAAGGCAGTTTTTGAGAAAAACATTTGCGCATTACTTTTTAATACACTTATAACACTTTAGTTAATCATCTTCAATTAGACTCTCTCAGTAAATGCAGTTAATGACCTTCTCAAATTTATATGCATTTAAAAATGATTAGCACAATTAAGCATAGATTTCATACTTTGATTTAATTTGTGAGACATAAGCTCTTTTCCTTCTTCTCTTGTATATTATGTATTTTGTTTTAAATTGAGTCCAATTCACCTTCCGCTTCGATTAGCTTAAGCTATATACGGAGCTAGTGATATATTTTTTTAAACTTAATTTCATTTAATTTACTTTAATATGTAAACGTTTTCATGACCATTAATGATAAAATTGTTGAACTTTGTTAACTTAAAGAATAAATAAAAGTCTAAGTCTTGCTGATTGTAAACAGATATGATCAAACATTGGCCATTATCCACATTAGCCCTGATTTGTTCATCATAGCATTTTATTAATATAACTCTCTGATCACTTGAAGTAATCTGTTATCTGAGATATTTCATATCGAATCTCAATGAAGTCACCTAATGGTGAAGTCATCCCATCAATGAAAAATTTAGTCATCCCATTTTCATGTGAAGTTGCCCCATAACCTTATAGCTCACTCATATACATTCAAACAAAACAAAATTGAGACCTTCTGATATAAAAACAATGTTAGCAATGGCAAACAGAACAAATTCAGAAAAAAACGAAACAGATAATCCAATCAGAAACTGAACCCACAATTCACTGATTGTTGAACTTGATTCAATCCACTTAATATAAACTTCTTCTTAAACACTAAGGGTGTATTTCGGAACTTACTTATAAACATGCACATAGGATTGAGAGTTTGTGTTATTTTAAAAAGCAATCTTGTTTTAAAATTGATTCTAAGTTTTTCTAATGCAAAAAAACTGTTTCCAAATTTGAGAATTTGACAGTTAAAATATTCTAATTTTTGACTTTAATCTCTTGATATTTCACATTTTGAATAATAGATAAAAATGGCAATAGTGGGTCAATCAGGAAACTATATCCAGGCTTTTTCTGGGGTTTTATAAAAAATTCCTCTTGTGATAGTCATAGACTGGGTCAGCAGAACAGTGTACAGCAGCCCAACTGGCACACAGGGTACATGGACATCATGTCTAGAAAACCTTGACTTTGCTGATGATATCTCATCATCATCATCATTTTGATTCTAAGCTTTTTGAATGCAAAAAAAAAAACTGTTTCCAAATTTAAAATTTGACAGTTAATTGAAACATATTCATTTGAACAATCCATTCAGCTTTAGAGAAAGAAACTATGTTGTTAATAGCTTGACAATTGGTGAGATCTAAATCTGTTAGGTTTACCACAATTTGCATCATGTTTTTTTTATCAGGTCTCGGTTTTTTTTTATTTATTTAATAAGTAAAAATATAACTAAAGAGAATGAGATATTATGTAGGGAGACTTCACCATTGAAATGGGATAACTTCACAATGGGGCAACTCAAAATCATCGGTTACCTTCATATCTGTTAAAAAATAGCTCAAGCAAAATCAGAATTCTTGTGGTTTAGTTAAAACTTTTTATGAATATATCCCATCAGTAAAGTAGAGAAACTATGTAATTATGTGCATACCTTGTCAATAAACTCTTTAGCATTAAAGAAATACTTCCTAATTCTTGACTTGGCTCCTTGCTTCATAGCATCTTCTTTAGTCTGGATGGATAGATGGAGTCCATCAAACCATTCTTCATCGTCTTCTCTATATTCAGCATCAATGTTGTCATCCAGTCGGTTCACAAGCTCAGCCATAACACTGTACATTTCCTCACAGTCTGAATCATTGAAAAGTTCATAAATTTGTTCTTTAAGCTCTTCACGATCTGACATAGAATTGAATATCTTCTCAGTTGCATTCTTAAATAATGTGGCATCTGGCAAGAAGAACAAAGTTATTCAGTTTAAAAACTGTTTTATCCATAACAATTTTAGGAGATATTGAATTGAAGAATTAAGGCCACACCAAATTAGACTTTAGTAATCCCATCTACCCCTTCCTGAGATTTGCAGGTGGGCGGCAGCTCACTACCATTAACCATTAGTTTTAGAATATCAATTTGGATATCAAATAGCAGAATCTCCGTTGCACAGTTCACTTTTATGCAATTTCTACAAAAAAGCTATGTGAGAGTCAGTTAGGTTCTGAAATAGGTAACAATGAAGCATGATAGTTTTATTCTGTGTTGTTGTTTTTGTGTGTGTGAGTGTGTGTGTGTTTAATCAAAATATTCTAATTTTTGACTTTAATCTCTTGATATTTCAAATTTTGAATAGTGGAAACAAAATGGCAATTATTGCAGACAATCAGGAAACTATTTCCAGGATTTTACCGGGGTTTTATAAAAAATTCCCCTTGTAATAGACTGGGTCAGCAGAACAGTGTACAGCAGCTCAACTGGCACACAGGGTACATGGACATCATGTCTAGAAAACCTTGACTTTGCTGATGATATCTTATCATCATCATCATCATCATCATTTTCGTTTAATGTCCACATTTTCCCATCTTGGATGGGGTTGAACGAGTGATGACTGCCCTCGCTCCACATTCGTCAATCCTGCACAACATGTTTCTCCACTCCCAACAAATTCATATCCTCCACATAAATGTATGTACACTCTATCTCACCATTTGCAAGACTCTCAACATCACTTAGGAAGTGTACTGTAGTTAGTACATCAGGGGGGCACAGACACAGACATCAAGGCAAGGAAAAGGAAGGCCCAGAAAGCATTTGCCAAGTTAAGACCAGTGTGAAGGAGCAAAGCATTAAAAACGAGCACTAAACTCAGAATAATTATTCAATACCAACATGAAGTCGGTACTCCTTTACTGATCTCAAACTTGGAGAGAAACAACATCATCCATGAAATCAGTCCAGGTCTTTTTAAACAGGTGTCTAAAAAACATCCTGGGGTTAAGGTATTCAAATGCCATCAGCAACAAAAGCCTATGGAAGAGGTCCAAACAACAACCAATGATGAGGAAAGGGAAACGAAAGCATGGAAGCCCGAAAAACACCTTGCACAGAGGACTAACAATGGACCTGAAGAAAACTGGCAAAACCTGGGAAGAAGTAAAGAACATTGCACAAGACAGAGAGAGATGGAAAGCCACTGTAGTTGCCCTATGTCCCCCTTAGGACGAAAGGTATTAAGTCAAGTAAGTTAGTCAAGTGTGAAACCCTGGTTTCCCCTCCTAACCTAAGGTTTCATCCAGGCAGGGTGGATCAAGGGTAAATGCAGTGAGAACAAGCCTCACTGACTAGACACATTGGGTGCAACTGTTGGCCCGAGGCTCTATCTCCCTTCGTGTAATCCAGGAGCATGGAAAGCCTAATAAATTGCCCATGTACCCTGGCAAATGTTCCAATATTTCTCCTAAAAGTACATTTGAATGTGCAAAGTCCTATATAGCAGAAATAAAATTCTGAGCTCAACAACAGAAAACAGGGCCACATAGGGTCACTATTGTTTTTTATTTGAATAGCGCAAATATTTTTAAAGAGCGAAGTATGTGCAAGATAAGTTATGACGGAAGATGGCCCTGCCTTGTACAGTTTAGCTTGTTCGCAGATTGATTTGAATGAGACATGTGCAGGAATAAATTACCAAAAACGGCCCTGTATTCTAAAGTTTAGCGTTTTAACGCAATTTTTAAATTTGCCAAGAAGCAAAAAGTTTTATTTCCCTACCAACAAAATTCCGATTTAAGAGACTAAATTATTTCCAAATGTATAAATTAAAATATTTACTAAACATGTCATACGTACATCCATCCCAAGTTTCGTCCTCTTTTACAATCACAAAAACGGTTTGTGGCGGTAAAGTTTGAAAATATTCCTGGTCTTCGACTTCAGTACCATCTTCTAAGTACAATCGGCATTCATCAACGTTAACAACACCAAGTTTCTTGCAACCGCGCTGTAACAAGTCTTGAAGTGACTTAGCAACAACACCAATTCGCCTCCTATGTATATCTTGGATCTTGTACGCGATCATTTTGATGATGAAGATTCCAATCAAAATTCAAGGGCTCTTCCTTTTTAAACAAAATGAAGTCTTAAATTTACTTTTAAACGTAATCACGTTCATTGATAGGTTCATCTATTCCTTCTCGATTTAGAAGCCATCTTGAAAAACGAGCCATATAAATTATGAGAACAGCCTGGACACTAGTTTCAAAACTCCCGTTTAAGGTTCTCGTGCTGCACCATCCACCGGCTTGGGGATTATGGATGAGAGAGCAAGTGTTTGGTACGGGGGTCCGTTCTGGTCAAAATTATCCTCATATATTTTTCCCATTACAGAAATAATAAATATGTGTTTGCAATTATTTTTATGGTATTTTATCAATAATTATATCTCTTACTACAATTATTTGTACGTGTATGAATTAATTTTATGTATCCTATAATTATTTATATGTTGTTCGAATTATTTTTTTTTGTGTTTAGTTATTTTTTTCTGACCATGAATTAATTTTTCCTCTGCATGAATTTTTGAGCAAATCCCGTAGGCCTTTGTGCATTGTTAGAGGATCACATTATCCATTACGGGTCCTTAAACCACCATGAGATGTTTTGAAGATGGCGGCTAGGTCTTTTCTCAAGATTGCTGAAAATGCCATTCAAAGTATTAATGAACTTATGAACATAATAGGGAGATCAAGCGTTCTGTATGGTTAGTCAAGCAGTGCAGAGAGTTTCTGAGGATCCAGAAATATTGGTTCCTCTACCTTCTCCACGGTGGTCTATCATGTATTAGCCAACATAAAAGTGTTCCATGCCATAGTCACATCGCACTAGAGATGGTAGTCCCCACTGTTCCACTCCTTTCTGGAACAAAGACAGAACTGTGTCAGCCTTGTTGTTGTTACAGCAGGAAGCATATATTAACAATCTTGTTTTGCCATCGATACAGACATGAATTATCAGTTTGTATCATATTAGTTTGTGCCCAGAGTCAATATGCCAAAGGCTGTTAGGTGTTGGAACAAAATATTTCTTGCGATGGATTGTCATCCGCCACCGCAACGCAGTGCCAACAGGGTCAACGCGACGTAAACAATCAATGACTCTCCGTCTTTGAATATGTAAGCCCCGGCTTCTCAACGCACCAATGAACCACCTCCTTCCAATATTAGGGGTGAGGGGGTCTTCACTTGAGTTACCTGTTATACTCGCGTAAATCTCATCTAGTGCATTATCTGTTATATCTGAATAACTTTCAAACTTGTCATCAAGTCCAAACTCCTTGCTCCTTTTTTGAATAGTAGAAACACTCACCTGGAGCATATCTGCTATTTTTTGCTACGAAAAAACGAGAGATCGCAAGTGTTCTAGCTGATCCTTAGAAATGCCATAACGTCTTCGCCCAGGCCCAAGCTGTGTTGATGTCACACCAGCAGAGCAGACCGCATCCACGTAGAAAGCTTACTCTTGCTCCCTCTTTTCTATCACAACTGACAGAATATACAGAAGCTGAGTAACGGATTCCCTTAAATCCCGCAGTGGTGCCTGTATAGCATTTGCAGGTAGCGCTGTTGGGTTTGGGTCACCTCTAGTATAAGTCATTCAACAGCAGAGATAAAGTCCCGTTAGCATCTAGAAGGTATCGCTTTGCGTCCCTTAGAGCGTCGTCAGTTGTTCGTTACCAGGGGCCAAAAACAGATGGAAAACTGCCTTCAAATTATGTAGAAAATTGCGAAAACCTCGCTCATTTATTTTTCGAATAACGCTCATGCGACTAGCTCTAGCAGCCATGTTGAAACGCAGGGCATTTATAATGGGATCCACTAACAATGGGCAAAGGCCTACGGGATTTGATCATAAATTCATGCAGAGGAAAAATTAATTCATGGTCAGAAAAAAAAATACTAAACACAAAAACAATAATTCAAACAACATATAAATAATTATAGGATACATAAAATTAATTCGTACACGTATAAACAATTGTAGTAGGAAATATAATTATTGATGAAATACAATAAAAATAATTTCAAACACATTTTTATTATTTCTGTAATGGGAAAAATATATGAGGATAATTTTAACCAGAACGGACCCCCATATGTTTGAGACTTTCAGGATTCGTATTTTACAGTGTGACCGGGAAGACCGTGAACACCTAAAATATGTCAGGAGTGTTATTTCTGACCAATCACACGCCACAAACCTACTCGCCAAACCGCATAGTGTTTTCCGTTATTCGGCAAAACCTGTAGCGGCGGGGGATTTTCAAAATTTAGCGCAGTTAGTAGTAGACAGTTTCAAATTACCCGCAACCTGCTTCTCTGAAATAGACAAGTAAACTCCACAAATAATATTGTAAAACGATTATTAAATGCTGAAAGCTCAATACAGCTCAACAGACAGCCGCTAATATGAGTCAACAGATATTTCTAAACTAGTTTTAAAAAACCTCAACTTTGAAAAATCTCTGTGTTCCTTTGTTTATAGTTCGGAAGTTAGCTAAAGAATTCAGCAGTTTGCCTGCCAGGCCAGTCATTCTAATAGTTCAATAGAAGTTGACAAAGTTGGACCTGCTTAAGGGTCACAGATAAGGATGAAATCGGCGATCGCCGAATGATCCAAAAATAGGCATTCTAGCACAACTGGTAGAGGAAATTGTCTGAGCATGAGAACTAGTAAAATGATTACGAAAAACCAAGTTCAGCTAGTTGCGCCAATGAAATAAAGAAAAGTTCAAACAAAACCCAGAAAAACAATTTTTCTAGCCAAAGAAATACTGTTTATTACCTTGCAACAACTTATTTTGATTTCATCAAGCCTGACATATAACGATGTTCTGTTTGCAGTTTTTGCCCGAGAAATCCTCGAACGTGATTGGTTAGAAGACAATAAACATTCCTGACATATTTTATGTGTTCACGGTTTTCCCGGTCACACTGTAAAAGGAGTTTAGAAAACATAAATAATGTTGGTGGCACTTCTGTAACCAGCATCGAGTGGTATTTTTGTGACGAAAGACCTTATGGGGCCTTTTGCCGCTATGTCATGCCCCTTGAGTACCAAAGTAACCATCCACTTTGTTTCAGGCGTAGACAAGCAATGACAAACTGGAAAGATTTGTTGGAAAAGACTCACTAGACACTGATTCGCCATTCAACTTCGAAACTATTTTTGGAGAGTACCTTGTAGTATTTCTCGGTACCGTTTAGAAACAATGAAAATATTTCGTTCAAAGGAAAATATTTGAAACTCAAACGCTCAATGTATAATATGGATCCTCTTTGCCGGATATTCTAAATCTAAAGAATATTCTCAATCTAAATATGTTCTAAATATCTATACTTTCTAAGAATGTTCCAAAGATGTTCTAAATCTGATTATTTCTTCATCCTTTTCTAAACTGCCGAAAAACGCACAAGTACATCGAACAGCTGAGTTATGCGAGGTGTTGCTCGCAACTCCCTTTCAAATATTTTGAATTTCAATTTTTTTTTGATCGAAATATATTCATTGTTTGTAAACCAGAGGGGATAATTTCCGTATTGGGCATACTGGGTCCTGCTGGGTTAGGGTTAGGTTAGCTATATAGAAAATAGGTGAGATTTTTATGCATTAACTGTCTGCATAATTAAGTACGCCCCAATACGGAAATTTTACCACCAGAGGTACCAATTTGTTGTGTGCCCGGCAGTGTTTTTATTATTTACACAAGTTGCTGGTTTCTCGGAATCACGTGTAAGATAAAAGAGATAACTGACCTCCTCTGCACACAACTCTCAGTTTTGCTGCACTGAATAGAACTCCTATTTTAAACACGGCTATGGTTTCACAGTATGGAAACGAAGGCTGGAAAACGAGGCTCCGATATCTCGTTACAGTGTTAACATATTTTTATCAAATTTATAGAATTCAAGTAACTCATCAGTTGTAGTCAAAGCGCAATGCTTGTGGGATGTGGCAATTACGATAAACGTCAAGTGTAAATAGCACAAACGTCCTAGTAGTTAACTTGAAGCCAGTGCCCATTTGATTGCTTCAAGCAACTACTCCATTTCAAAAGTGACATGGCGTTTTCAAAGACCAATTTATTTTTAGCCTTACTTTCCCTTCCGACCAACGAAAGGTTGCCCAAGACCTCATCAAAAGTCATTGGAAGTCTTGGCTGCCGTGAAAAAACATGCCTTTTCATGATTGGCTGACACATTTTGGTGGGCAAAACGACATTTTCGATCATGGAAATCAAGTTTAATTATATTATTTTTGCCGAAATTTTGAAGTCTTTTTTAGACTTATACAAGCTACAACGACCTGAAAATTCGTACAACTCCGGTTTTCTACAAGTCAAAGAAACCTTGATCAATAAGTCGGTTAAGAATACACTTAATTCAATTTTTCACTATTAGTATTAGTTAAATCGTAACTTATTGTGGAAGCAATAGCGACAAGAGTTTTTATGGCCAATAAAAGGGAAACATTTGTGTAGAAAGCTCCAGCTTTACGAAGGTTTAGTGTTTTCTTTCCCGCATATTGACACTTGCAAGAATAAATCTCAATTTGTATAACAATGTATGGGAGAAAGAACAGTGGGAGAGCTACAGTACATAAAAATGATGAAAACAATCACAAAGATAGTAATATTTGCTTACCTTTAAAGCGAAACATTCGAACTGTAAATTGATGGGTTCTCTTTATTTTTGCTGTACGCTTGAATTCAACAGAGCTCAGAGACTTACGCGCGTGGAGAATCACTAATACGAACAGACAATGCCCTCGACTACAGCGACAAATTGCAAGACGTCCCGAAAATCTAAATTTTCTAATTAGCGTCAACTGTACCATTTGTTTATAAAAACAATCTTTCACTTTTAAAATAACTCCTAAAACTTATTTCAGTTTAATAGTTCGTGAATGCAAGTTCTTCTGCTGGGACATCAAATTTACAAGAGAAAATATTTTTAAACACCAGCAATTGTTGAAGTACTGTATCAGAGCTTTCAGCCTCTATCCAGAGACCTTTATCAATGAAATGACAACATTTAGTGTCCCGTCTCAATAAAAGGGGACAACAAGGATACGTGGACTGGGGCCAAATGATACCCAGAGTCCCTATTTATTTCCGGTTTACGTTCAACAATTGAAATGGCTTCCCTTATTTTTCGTGGCCTCCAGTGGGACTCATGATCGATTATTCTAACATTAGGCCAATCGATGTCATGGTGCAAGGAGTTGGCGTGATCAGAGATGGCTGAATTTGAATCTGCCAAAGCGACGGATTTCTTGTGTTCATTAATTCTAGTACTTAGTCTGCGCCCCGTTTCCCCGACATACTCTGCATTACAGTCCTTACAGAGGATACTGTAAACAGTTCCACATTTTTGTTCATCAATAATACGATCTTTTACATGAACTAAACTTATATATCATTTAAATTAAAACGTTGTTACATGGTTTCTTTTTACATCAACTGATTTAGTAACTATACACATAAAGGAAACGATCTCTGCCTAAAAACAAAGGCAACCTAATAACAAAGAAAAGAACAAATAGGAATTGAAATATTAAGCTTTAACTTAGCGTGTATAAATTAAGGTGGCAGACACATGAATACCTAAGTTTCACCAAAATATAAGTTTTTCAGAAACCGGAGCTATCATTTTTCAACTGCCCACTACAAAACCTTACTACGACACTGTTGTTTGGCCCTCTTATTACCATGGCAACAGATCCAGATCATATAATGTGTCTTACAAAGGGCCTCTCCGGGAGCAGAAATGCACCCCTTAAAATAAGCTTAGAGGATCACAAAACATTTTTTACAGATAGTAGTTATGTAAATCTATGCAATGAACCATGCATTATGAAAATACTGTCTTTACTTGCTGAGAAAGAAGTCTTTGAACTTGAATATTCTGAAAAAATGACTTTTTTGACAGTGATTCGTGTGATACACAAAACAAGTGTAACAGAGAAGGTTTACCGTGGGACCACAGGCATATTTCGTGTAGCCTATAAAACTAGTATGGCTAAATAACAAATTTCTAGAAAGATAACGCAAATAAAACAGTGACGTCAAATAAATATTGCACCAGTCTAAATAATTAGTTTTGGAGCTTGGACATAAAAAGCAACAAATTGCACAGTTCAACAAGCAAGCTAGCTAAATCATTTACTAGCATAGTCGCTCATAGACCGGTGATAGTCTCCGGTTTCTGTAGTGTTAAAAGGTTGAAAGTTTCTGACTCCCCCTGGCTAAAGGATTTGTAGAATTCTTAATAAGCCAAGTAGCCCTTGAAGCTGGCAGTTTTCTTCGTTTCATCTGTTCAATCATTGTGTCACGTAGCAAGTTAAATCTTGTTTAGATCTTTTGTTTTGATCACGCGGTGACCCTTTGTGTTGTGGTTATTGTTTGTAATTGATATGGTAAAACGCGCCCATCAGTTTTGCCTCTTTTTTGTTACCGTTCTTGTAGGAGTAAGTTGGTCCTCTGCGCTGACCGAAGTTCAGCCACGGCGGCTTTGCCGAGGCCAGGACAGAGGCCGACAAAACCAATGAAGAAATGACATTAAAGAAGTTGAAAGTGGAGCTAGTTCTCCGTTACATTTATTTCCCATTGTTTTGTCAGGATCACAAGATTCCGTGAGCTTTTTAATTTAGGACCGTACCTGTGGTCCCCCAAAACAGAGGAAATTACACACTGTGCATGATCGTAAAAGTAGCCTATAGAATAATCTCATCAATTTTAATTGAAAATATAAGCATTGAAAAACAGCTTTATAACTGACTTGGTGACTAATTGACTCAATAGCCTGTCTGTTACAAATGGGTTTTACTCCCAGTAATAGTTTTACACGCTTATTTTTTAAGAACCAGCAAATTTAACCGAGGTTCATTGTTCTTAATTTTATGGCTTCTTCAGCCTCAATTTGTTCTTAATTTTGTTCTTATTTCTGTGAGTTGTTTGAAATGAGAAATCAAAACAAAAAGTCAAGGCATTGCCATTGAAAAACAATGTTGATCGTTTTTATTTTGAGGAGATCTCTGTATACGTACATTTATCTAAGATTATTGACCGCTGTGCATTTTGTCCTCTATCGCAGTCCTCGTCCACAGGCTGCAGAGGTCATTTTTTTTTTTAAAAGATTCAGTTAAAGTTTCAACTAGAAACATTTTTACTTTTACATTTTCTTAAATTGTTTTTAATTTTCGGCCAATCTGAGTCTCATTTTTCTTATAAAGTTGTTCTTTTTAAAAAGAAAGCGTATATTTCACTCAACAAATTTTTTTTTCTCGAGCTTAATACGTAATTAAAGCTCAGCCTAAGGCATTTTTCAGCATTGCTAGGCTCAAAAATTTTGAACACCAAATATGTGATAATTTAAGCGGGCTGCTATAGAGAAATGATCCACGTTGACTTGGTATCACTGAAGCGACTTTTTTAGCCCAACATTGCGCATGCCCAACATTTTTATGCTAAAGCGATCAAAAAAAGTATGGTTACGTGATATTTTATATTCATTTCGGTTGTATTTTTGAAAAATACCGTGTTTAACACAAACAAACACATGCAGGCTGTATACACCTTTCAACATCATTTGTGTTGACCCATCTGTACGTTTGAGCTATTTATGCATTTGAACAGTCCTTGGCCGTTTCCTCAAAAAAGGAATTCAATCATTTATGGCATAAAGATAACTTAACTTGGTACTGAGGGAGATATTTAGCAAAAACTTCCACGTTCACTAGTTATTGTTACAATGTAGTCTCGACTGCTACTGACTTCAAATCCAAATTATCGAGACGTATTTTTCGCCCTTTGAGTTTGAGGTACGTAAGTATTTTACACTGATCATCAAAGAAGTCGTCAAAACAAATTTCTTAAGAAAATTGACTCATCAATGAACGAGATATAAAGCTTAAATGGGAAAAAAATGCCTCTTTGTAATTTTATTTTTTTGTGAATTAAGTCAAGATTTAAATCAATATATCAACTCGGCCTGGTTTGGTTCAAAATTTTTTTATGAAGATAGATGATTTCTTCACCAGCAGAAAAATTGTCTGTGCAATGACATGGCGGCTTCTTATCAAACATATAATGAAGTAAAACTCAACGTGAGCAAATTAAGAAAAACTTATAGCAAATTTTATCTGTTCAAAAACAAAAGGCGAAGGGCTAAATTTTAAACAGAATCATTTGTCACTTCTGTTTGCCGGCTTTTCACTCTGTTAAAGGCTTAATGGTTTTGACAATAACGAAATAGCTTTGAGATAATTACAAGCTGTTTCTGTAATGGCAGTGTCGCATATCGATTATATCCACAAGAAACGTCATATGTATACTTTTCTCTCAAGAACCCGACCCCCTTAGAAACGTCACTTAGAAAAATCGATATTATATTTTCTATATTTAAACAATATATCATCTTTAATTTATTGATACTGAGCAAGCCTTATACGATTGTTTGATTCTCGCTGGACTGGTTTATACCGTGAGATAAGTTTTTGCACAGTATAATCATGACTATGACGTTTCTTGTGGGTAAAATCGATATATTACGCTTCCCTAAAAGCTACGGGTATAACTCAGATCGTTGAAATATTAAATGAAACTTTACGTAATAACAAGAATCTGCTACTAAGGAACAAGAATCAAGATAATAAGAAGAATCTGCTACTAAGGAACAATAGCT
This sequence comes from Zoanthus solanderi, assembly GCA_024336925.2. Taxonomy (NCBI): domain Eukaryota; kingdom Metazoa; phylum Cnidaria; class Anthozoa; order Zoantharia; family Zoanthidae; genus Zoanthus; species Zoanthus solanderi. Next base: position 1,351 of record JANCMA020057739.1, on the reverse strand, counting down.
ATGGAAAAATTTTAAGAAGATAAGGAATGAACATTGCACTAGATTCACTATCAATTTTTCCATAGTAAAAGGTTTTAAAATAGAAATTATTTACGTACGGCGTGTCTCATTTATGCTGCCATTCACAGTTTTACTGCGAAAAGAGAAATATCATTTTTCTGAACTTAGGTGCGCTATTTCAAGTGTAAATTACAAAAAAAAATTCTAATGAAGTACATGATGTTTCTTGAACACATTTTAGATATCTGGCAAATTAAAATTTGACACTTTACGGTCACTGATATGGAAATTTGGCCCTTTTGGAAACATACTCAGTATGCTAGCAATAAATACAAATATCGAAAAGCTAGCAATGAATACAAATATCGAAAAGCTAGCAATGAATACAAATATCGAAAAGCTAGCAATGAATACAAATATCGAAAAGCAGGAAGTAGAACAGCAAAATAAAAAACAAAAAAAATATCTATTATCCCCGCCGTCCTTAAAAGCACAAAAACTTGCATAGTAAACGTCAAGGCATGGCTCTCACTGGTAGTTTCCGAACTCTTTTCCATTTCAGTTTTTCACTGTCATAGTTTAAAAAAAATGCTTTTTCATTTAAAACGATAAATCTTTATTCAGTATATCAATATCTTGCCAGTTCAGGTTTCGCACTTTTTCTTACTAATAATTTTTTTTTATCAGCGATTTTATATGTACAAAACACCTTCTGCATGCCATTATAAATACCAAGTTTAGTTTATAGTTTATGGAAAGTTAAAATTCTACGACAAACGCTGCCTGGACACAATCAGCTACCAGTCGAAAGATGTTGTTAGCCTTTTTGATCGAGAATGTCGAAACCTAACTTAGTTTTATTACTAGATGCAAGTTTAACTGAGAATTTTGTGAGCAATGTTTTCAAGGTCTTCGAATTTTACGTTTGGTAGCTGTGAAGAACAGAAGCCATTGGTCGAGAAAAAACGGCTAATAAACCAAAGTAAAACCACATGTATATTGAAAGCAAATGAATGGACGCCATTTGTAAGTTTACAAAACAAAATACCTGCTAAAGGCAACTGAACTGTTGTGCAAAGTTGTAGTCTGACTTTAGAACGCATTTAGAAGTCTTTTTTGTTTGTTTATTTGGTTGTTTTCAGTTTTCCATTATAAAAGCACGCAAACATTTCCATCCACCTTTGGCTTTGCTTTCAACTGCAATAAAGAAAGTTTGTTTTTTTGTCCTGTCGCTATATGGTTCAACTCTTAATCGTCCAAACAATACAATACAATATACAATAGATATACAGGTTCTCCCCTCGGGGCTTTTCAGAACCTGTTTACAAATATATACAGTTGAGGTCAGATA